>QGOA01006953.1:0-11969 GCA_003313075.1 Termitomyces sp. MG16
GGAAGGTTCTTGGTCAGCCTTGGTCAGCATTAGTTTTTCCCAGGCGTCGTCCCATATATTATAGATTACCCTTTATTACCCCTAAATCAAACATTTCTGTTCACCAACAGCTGTGCTTGCGCGAAACAAATAACGAAATACTATTTTCTTGCGAGCAAAGGGGCGGGTACAAATCTGAGACATCTGCTGACAACTGAGGTCTTATTCACTCCCCCTCCCCTACTAGGACTTGTGTCTGAAGAAGCATCATAGAAGGGGACCTAAAAACAATCTGTGGTCATCCAACTATATGCTCAAAGTGGTCAATTGGATTCTGGAGATATCTTGTCTGCTTGCCTACATGATCAAACCTCTCTGGTGTAGATTTAGTGTAGATTTGGCTGTGATGATGTCAAAACCATATATCATTTATTTGTGCGCTACCTGGAGTTTAACTCCCTTTGATCATCTGCTTTGGAATGAGTTATGGTAGCAATGAAGGACATTCTAGGCTCACAAATGAGTCTCATTACAAAACTCAGAGTTTCAGACACAAGTTGTGTGGCACATCTTCTCTTTGTAAATAGCTTTACTTTACTTTACTTCCACTTTACCTACTGTCTCTTTACTTCACTCTTTACTTTCCTTTCACTTTATCTACTGTCCCAGTGAGGTTCTTATCTGAATTACTTTATATAATGTAGCTGAGAATAAAATCTCATCTTATTTCAATTCCAAACAGGTCTGTGTTCTACCATTCATCTTGTGCTCACATTTTTATCTCTATCAAGAAAGCAAATTACAGTTGATTGTAATATCACCCAACTCCATACCTCTTAAATGACCCATGCTGACAAATGCAGCAAGAGTTATAGGTTTGAACTGTGTCCCTCCACCAGGTATTTACTATGGAGTGCCTGGGTTCAGCCACATTTGGGAAGATTTAATGGGTATTATGAAAAATCATCAAGTTCCAAGCTGTCTCAGAAAAATCTGGGATTTGTGTATAAATGCATTTCTGCCCTGGTAACATAGATATTCTGACCCATAGAGGCTGACTATTAGAGTGTTGTCTACAGTGTTCCCAGTGATACTATAAAAAAATTACAGTTGATTGTAGTATTAACACCATGTATATAATCAAAATGACTTTTGCAGCATAGGCAAAAAACCCCAGACCCCAGAAAAAGAGTGTTGCAACAACAAAAGAAAAGTGAGGAAAGTAAGTCATGTATAGCTTCACACCAAGTTCACAGGATCTAACTGAAACTCTTTTTTTTCCCCTTGAGAATAAACCATGATGTAATTCTAGGCAATGGCAGAACTAGAATTTCTGAGTTGACAGAATATTTCTAAAATACTCTATTATCTTTCTACATATTATGACAAACAAATAATATGTAATTTAAGTAATAGATAAGATTGTAGTACATAATAAGTAATGTATTCTACAGGACGTAATCAGTATGGAATCGAGAAGTAAAGTAATAGACACACCCTTAGTTCTAGCAAATGAACTGAGGGACAAATAGGCAGAGACACCTTACATAAGGAAACCAGGAGGAGAGTGGCTTATAAACTGATCTTACTGGAGAGGTAAGCAGAAAAACCAAATAAGAAAACTTGAGTAACCGGGATGTAACCAGGGATGCCGCCACTACAGCGGTGAGTCTTGAGTCTATTCCAACAAAGATGAGTTAATATAACTATAACAATTTACTTTACTTTTACACATAAAAACATAAAAATACAAGTCCATGTAACCATAAGAAGATATTTAGATTTTAGATAATGCAAATAAATACCAGTAGCTATTCCGCTATACATACTCTCGCTGCACCACTCACTATCCCTGATTTCAGCGGTCATGTACGTAGTGTAGCGTAATGTGTAATGTATAATGTATAAGAGAGATGAGCAGGCCACCATCACCCCATGGGGTTGGGGGGGAGCAACAATTTTATATCATATCAGCCAAATCATAGAAGATTCAAAAAACAATCATCACAAAATTCAAAATTCAAAAAGCGCATCCAAACATCCACTTGCAAAAAAAGCTAAAGAAAAAACAAAAAAAACAAAAGAAAAGAAAAAGGAATTCCAAGTCGCTCCTACAAAAAAAAGAAGAGTTAAAAAAACAGACTAGGATGGAGAAAGATACAATGGCAGAAATCATTATTGTGCAACATGTAAGAGCATAAAATACATACATACATACATAGTCTTGACGTGGATGAAATGATAGATGAAAGGATGAAGGATAGAGGTAGAGGTAGAGGATATGGTATAAGTCAGGAGTAGTGGTAAAGGAAGCCAGGAGCCAGCATAAGATAAGCTGGCGAGGAGACAAGTGCAAGCAAGAAGCAGCGCAGCAAATGAAAAATCAAAAATCAAAAACAACATCAACAAATCCACCACTCACTCCTCACTTCCAGATCAAAGAAACGTAAACCCCTTCTCCCTTGAAAAATCGACGAGGTTCTTAAGCTGTTCCAGTGTCAAGAAAATCAGAATTGTCATGGGTTGTAAACGTGTCCAAACTGGGACCTAGCCTTTGAACATGAACATGGGTCCTTTGTTCCTGAGCGAGGCTCTGATGACATCGAGTGTCGACTGTATGACATGGGATGGGATGGGATGGGATGAGGGGTGGGATGGGTGGGAGAGGAAGAGTCAGTGAGGGAGGGGAGGGACAGGGGATGGGGGATGTATGTTCGATCTGGGGCCAGATGCATTCATTATGCGACTCTGTAGTTGATTCATTCATTTGTGAACATTTGTGAGAGTGGATGTGAATGTGAATGTGACATACCTTTAGGACATCAGCGGAGAAACACACAGCAGTAGCCACAGTTCCCTAATTGTGCATTATCATTAATGATCAAGTCTTTATAGAATCAAGCGACGAGTGCAAAAACAGTAGATACGTACAGCAGCAAAGCTAGCTGTAAAATGACAGATAATATTATCTTGGAACTTGCCAGTCTGTAAAAGCTGCGCTTTGAAGAAATCATATCTGCCAAAAAAAAGCGCAGATGAAATCAATCATATGAGAGAGGGTAGGAGGGTAGACGACGAGGGGGACATACGAAGTGAGCTGGCTGGCGTTTATGAGTACGGCTCAGAAGACGTTGAGGCCAACACCATGAGTGAGCAACAAGATGCCTTTACAGACCATCTATATATATAGAAACAAACATGCACATTATTAGTCAGTACTCAGTAGTAATCGTGATATGTATGAAAGATGACCGAGCCCCATGCAAAGGAACCAATTATGTCATGCATGAGCATAGCTCTAGCTCCATCGGAAGGATGCGGGGCCAGGGAAGGGGACAGGGAGGGACCTTGCTCATCCTGAAGAGTGCATTGAAGCAGTGTTTGTAGTTGAAGTAAATCACCGAATTATGTGGGATCTCAATGTCAGTAGACAAAAGAAGAACCATCAAAGGAGATGGGCCGCTGTGATGCATGGCGAGACCGAGGTCTACACAGCTGGGTGTTATGGGAGGCACAATGTGGCAGTGCTAGTATGATGGCGCTAGCGTGACATGCCAGCATGGCAATACAGTGCAGGCTAGCTCACGACATAGGGAGAAATTCCAGACTATGTTTGTGTCAATATCAAAATATAGAGTGTATGTATTGCTGTCCGTAAGTATAAATTGAAAAAAATGTTCCGTAAATGTATACAAAAAAACGTAGAAATTCAAAAATTGTAATGTTCATTTATCTTTGTCGTGCCTGTACACGTAGAATGTGTTGATATTGACACAACCACCGTACAAGAACAGGTACATCCCTGTGCAATGCAGTTTTGAGTTCCTGGCCTGTAAAGAGGTTCTATACAACAAAACATGCTAAAAACAGGCAACGAACCTGATTGTGACTTTTGAATAATTTAACCCTCCCCATAATCTCCTTGCAGTGCATCAATGCTTGAATAACAAGCACGTGTGCTGATCTAGACGTATGTTAGTCATATAGAGCCAAAAAAAAGGCACAAAGGTACGTACTTCATATTCTGAACCACATATGTTATTAATATCCTAGAATTGAAATCATGAGTTCAGGATGTGGATAAAAATCCTACGTAACAGTTGATGACAAAACCCTGCCTGGGCATCCACGTTGCTCCCGTTAGCTTGTCATTAGCCCCTGTGTTGTCCTTGGAGCATATGCACATGGGCTTGGGCTTTAATGCATGTACTGTAGTCAAAATGATGAGTTCGGGTGCCGTTAACAAGTCTGATGCAGCCTTTTATCATAAATATCCGCCCACGCATCAGTAGTGGAAAGGTTCTTGTTGTTCAGGCAGCAGGTGGCAAACGGGAGAGGGTAGGTTTGTTGTCCATAATAGATAGATTTTGAGTGTCCTGTAAATCCTGAGGAGTGCATGATAATAGCATTCAAATTGTCATGCTTCAAACTCGTGTACATAGAGGGTATTGTGATATTTTTCCTGTCATGGTCAAGGGTCAGGAGGTCATCGTTTTTAGGTCGTTGTTTCTAAGAGTATGTATAGAGGTTGGTACAGGAATTGAGCCTTCTGAGAAAATATAATGTAGTAAGATGAGTTGTCACCAGTGCCAGTCTGGACGCCAAAGGTATGGCTGGAATGATGTGAAGCAGTGAATTCTACAGGCTCTAGCACAGATTTAGCACCAAGAGAATGGTCCTGGCCATACCCAAGGATTATGCATGGTTCTACAGCTCTAGCACAGATTTAACACCCAGAGAATGGTCTTGGCCATACCTACACTTTTTACCATCATAATTTGCCAATGTTAAATAGAAACTAACTTGTGTAAATAGTTTTCTTCTTTACTGCATTCTGGAACAGAGATAGAGAGTAGAATATTGAGGGCAAGAAATAGAAATGGTGACTCCGATCCCTTGACATCTAGTAGAATAATTAAGAATATACAGATGTTAGTTATTAAAGAAATGGAAAGGACAACCTTATACCTCTGTCAACATCAAATCGGGGCTTTTCATTTTTTGTCTGAATTGGGTCTGATGAGACCCTGTTGAGTTTATACTTGTAATTCAATGGATAAAACGGTACCGTGGTTAAATAAGCTGTGTCGCCTGCTTTGCCACGGTGCAGGCGGAATACAAATGTGTCTGTGGGAGGAAGGGGAAGTGAGTAAGTTTTTATTTTTCTTATATGGATGAGACATAGGATATTCAATCACCAGCTTCAAAGCTTACATTCAGCTATAATCCAATGACATCAATGCTATCAAATATGGAAAGAATTAATAAGAACAAACTGTACCGTAGTACTGAAGACATGTAGAGCCCTTCATCTATATGCTGGCTTTATCCACATTTGGGATTGGCTGCATATGACCCACCAGTAGGACTATATGAATTTCTTAGAACATATAATCGTGTGGGTGGAGGAGACATACCTAGCACTTTGAATGCCAACAACGCATGCTTGAGACTCCATGGCTGACAAACAAAACTGCTCATGGTTACACAGAGATTGCCGCAGAGCTGTCATGTCACATTATCTAAAGTCTTCTACTCCATTCTAGAATAAACTGCTGGTTCCAGAAACATGTTCCATCAGAAAGTGCCAATCACGGGCAGTCGTAGCTTCAGCAGCGGATGACAAATGAATGTGTATGTTTATTGTTGTTGTATAATTTGTGTTTGATTGTTCAAATCCGTTTTTGTTCTTCACAAAAAAAAAGTGTAAGACAACCACAGCGGGTTCGTCTTCACTTAGATAGCTAGAACAGAATGGAACAAGTTGTAATATTCAGGGAAAAGTTGGTCTTAGAAATACAACTTCGTCTCTAAATACCTATTCCAAAATAAGGTTCTATCTCCTATAAGGTTCTGTCTCCTATTTGATCAAGAGGCTCTCCATCGAGCATGTTAGTTGAAGATTGTGTGTGTCAGCAGTTGAGGTCTGAAATCGTTGTCTGTAAGCAGCATGCTTACACTCACCCTGACTTTGAAAAATTTATTGTCTCAATTTCTCTTTCCTCTTCTCCCAGTCATCCAAAGCTACCGAAGAATGACTCGCAACTTTTAACACGATACATAAAGCTTGTAATTATATCGCCATGCTCTTAGTGGCACTCTAAATCTCAAATGTTCATTGTCTGTCCGAACTTGCACTCAGAACTTATATTGGGGTTGGACTTTGTAAAGCGAAACAGGTTGATTATCAACTCGGAAATAAACAGCATCATTGATAAGAAGATGGGTTTTGATTTGCTCCATCCTCCTGACCCAATCTCCTTGCATAAGAGTTCTGTGGAGCTGCATGTCAGACGGAGGTGGAAGAAAAAAAAGAAGCGAGAAGAGAGAAAATGGATAAGGAACAGCCGAGAGGAGATGGAGAAGTGGAGGAAACCTGTGTGCGTGGAATTGAATGCCTTCTTTTTGTGACATGCGGATCGCTTTGTCCATTTGGAGAAGAGTTTGACTATGAGTGAGCCATTCGTGCTGGGCATGATAAGGTCCTGGATAGAGGTGTTGGCAGATAGATCTCGGTTGAAAAAGTTGGACGAAAGAATGAAACGTCGATACCAAGATCAATTCCCACCTGATATTCCACATGCCAGCGAATTGCCCACCGATGTCTACCACCAAATTCAAGTTAAGCCCCTTGCAAAAATTACAGTTGCTTGTTCATATTCGTGCCCATGAAAATACCGTGATGGGTGGCAAACCTTAATTGACCAACACATAAAGGCTGGCAGGATTCGGGCTTCGTCGTCACCATATGCAAGTCCCTCATTTGTGATCCCCAAAGCAGACCCTGCAGTTTTACCGTGATGGGTAAATGATTATAGACAGTTGAATGCAAACACAATCTCCGATAATTTTCCGTTACCCCAAATCAATGATATATTGGCAGATTGCACACGGCCAGGTACACGTTTTTGAGGAAAAATAGACTTGACGAACACCTTTTTCCAAACGCTTGTACACCTGGATGATATTAAATACACGGCTACCTTGACACCCTTTGGTCTCTGGGAGTGGGTTGTAATGCCCATGGAGTTGAGGAATGCACCTGCGATGCAACAGCGGCATGTCATGCTAGCGCTTAGAGATTACATCGGCAAGATCTGTCATGTATACCTCAATAATATTATTATCTGGTCAAAAACTCTCAAGGAGCACAAGGAAAATGTGCGAAAAATCTTGGACGCATTGCGAAAAGTGAGACTGTTCTGCTCATTGAAGAAGAGTGATCTGTTCTGCACAGATATTGATTTCTTGGAACACCACATTTCGCAAAAAGAGATTGAGGCCAATGTCTCTAAGGTGGAAAAGATTCTCAATTGGCTGTGACCGAAAAGGGCAAAGCATGTGCGTCAATTTCTTGGCCTTGTAAGATATATTGCCGTCTTTTTGCCCATGCTGGCTGAACACACTTCGATTTTAACACTGCTTATGAAGAAGGAATTTAATTTGGTGTTGCTACCGTGGACAACAGAACATGACGTGGCATTTGAGGGAATTAAACAATTAGTGGTGGGCAGGGACTGTCTAACAACAATCGACCATCAAGATCCAAAGGACAACAAAATCTTTGTGACTTGTGATGCAAGCAAGCGACGGACAGGAGCGGTATTATCCTTTGGGAAGACATGGGAATCAGTGCATCCTGTTGCATTCAGTTCATGACAAATGACAATGGCGGAGAAGAATTATCCCACACATGAACATGAGATGCTTGCCATCATACGAGCATTACACAAATGGAGATCGGACTTGCTGGGATCGCATATTGAAATATACACGGATCACAAAACATTGAAGAATTTTGAGACACAGCGTGACTTGTCGAAATGTCAGACACAATGGATGGAGTACTTGGCGCAATACAATTACACAATACATTACATCAAAGGGGAAGAAAATACGGTCGCAGATGCCCTATCAAGGCTTCCAGAACAGGACGTCAAAATATCTATGGTTTTAACATTGGAGGCAGAGGAGGGCATGATTCCTCTGCTTAGAAAAGGATACAGGATAGACAATTATATGAGAAAAATATTGGAAGACAGAGAACGTGGGATGTTGGTGCCAGGGGTGGAGTTGCAGAATGGTTTGCTTTACATCAGAAACCGATTGATCGTGCCGAATTATCATGGCCTCTGCGAGAACCTGTTCCAAGTTGCGCACAATGAACTCGGACATTTTGGAGTGGATAAGACGTATGTGTCCTTGCGTCATTTGTACTATTGGCCTAATATGAGAAAAGACCTTGTCAAAGGCTATATACCATCTTGCATGGACTGTCAGCGCAATAAATTGAGTACCAAAAAGCCAGTGGGACCTCTACACCCGCTCCCAATTCTGGAATGTCGTTTTGGATCAGTCATCCTAGACTTTGTGGGTCCCCTGCCTATTGACAAAGGGTTTGATGCATTCTATTTGATGACTTGCCATGCAGGGGCCGAAATTCAAATTTCCCCTTGTAGAACTACTCAGACCGGTGAAGACTTCGCAGAAATATTCTTTAGGGACTGGTACTGCAAAAACGGCCTTCCATACAAAATTGTCACAAATCGCGACTCCCTATTTACATCAGCCTTCTGGCAAGCTCTTATGAAATTGATGGGCGTGAAACACAAAATGTCCACCTCCTTTCACCCCCAGACTGATGGCGCATCAGAGCGGTCAAATAAAACAATTGTTCAATGTATTCATTTCTATGTTGATTGACTACAAACAGGGTGGGTTAAAGCTCTGCCACGTATTAGGTTTGGTATGATGAATACTATCAATGCTTCTACGGGATACTCGCCTTTTCAACTTAAGTCAGGGTTTTCACCTTGCATACTCCCCTCTCTGTATCTGCCTTCTCTGCATGATACTCCTGCAGAGGATTTGGCCCTGCATGTCTTGCTAGACATTGAAGAAAACTTCTTAGACGCCATGGACAACTTGATGACAGCAAAAATTAATCAAGCTCATCATGCAAACAAAAGACGTGTGCCGGAAATTCCGTATCTTGTCGGAGAAAAGGTCATATTGTCTACAGTGAATCACAGACAAGAGTACATGCAAAAGAAGGATGAAAGAGTTGCAAAATTCATGCCTAGGCAGGACGGTCCCTTTGTGGTTTTGGAAGCCTTCCCAGAGACATCGGAATATGTTCTTGACTTGCCAACATCAATGAACATCACTAATAGATTCCATGCAAGTTTGCTATTGCTGTACATGCCTAATGATGATATATTATTTCCTTCCAGACAGCTTGAGATGCCAGGACCGGTTGTGATGGAGGATGGACAGGAAGAGCATTTCATTGATCATATCTTGGATGAAAGACGACGGGGTTGTGGAATGCAATATCTGGTCTGTTGGCACAGGTACAGTCCTGATCATGATGAATGGAAAAGTGAAAAGGAAATGGACAACACAGTAGCTTTGAATGACTGGGAGAAGAGGAAAGAGGAATTGAGGAGACAATAAATTTTTCAAAGTCAGGATGAGTGTAAGCATGCTGCTTACAGACAACGATTTCAGACCTCAACTGCTGACACACACAATCTTTGACTGACATGCTTGATGGAGAGCCTCTTGATCGAATAGGAGATGGAACCTTATTTTGAGACGGGTATTTATAGATGAAGTTGTATTTCTAAGACCAACTTTCCCCCAAATATTACAACTTGTTCCATTGAACCTTATAGAAGATGGAACCTTATTTTGGGATGGGTATTTAGAAACAAAGTTGTATTTCTAAGACCAACTTTCTCCTGAATATTACAACTTGTTCCATTCAAAAAAAAAGTGTAAGACAACCACAGCGGGTTTGTCTTCACTTAGGTAGCTTGGATGGTACAATGTCATCTCACCACCCTCATCTTGACAACTCTAAGTTTTACAATTACTCATGGTATTCAGACGTTATTCCTAACACTCATGACCTGTCTTCTCACTTTGACAGCACATCTGTGGCAGCAAGTTACTTAGATATTCTTTATGCATGCTCTGCTGACCTATTTAAGGCGCTTGCACATGTATTGTCTGAGGCAGAAAAAAATATTTCTCTTGCTAGCCATTCAGACGTATTCTCCATATTTCAAGATACTATAAATGATGTCCCTGTTTATTGTGTACCAAAAAATAAGGCACTCAAAGCCTTTTTCAAAGTTATTAAATCATATCGTGTACTTGACATATACATGCTTTGCTCATTGTCTTTGTTGTGTATAGCAAAAGCAGGTCTAGCAATCAAGACCAATTAAAATACCTCCATACCATGCATGGTGGTGCCATTGATGGTGCCAGTTCATATGGTTGCTTGACTATTATGCACAACTCCCTTTATCTGGCATTGCTTGTATTCCCTCCAATGTTACTTCTTCCTTGCAAATATGGTACACTAACCAGTAAAGACTCCCTGCTACAGGTAAATTGATATATATATTTTATTTTGTTTGAGCAGCTCTGATTGCTTTTAAAGCTTTGGAGGCATGTTGGTGGGCTGGAACGTCCATGTATTGTTGTTAAGGCAGATCGAGCATTGTGGAAAGTGTTGTTCTTGGCAGCTCAGGGTGGTAACCTGCTAACTGAGCTGTCATCTGCTTTGAATATCTTAACTGATCAAATCAACAAAGTGGCTCCTGCTTGGATTAAAATCGTATCTGTCCCTTCACCTTCTAAGAAGCATCCATTTGATGCTTTGCATGTTGCTTTGATTGCTGCATTGACCACTTCAACAATTGACAAAGCCAAACAAGATGATGATGCAAGCCCATTGTTTGGACCTGTTCTGTTCTCTGTTAGATTGGTTGACTTACCAGGACTCCTTATTTGCTTGGCAAGCCCATCAGGTCACATAGATATTCCTCATCCAACCATCGGCGACAAGCCTCATGGTAATGAGCAGTCTTCATCTACACGACCTGAAAATTTGGACAACTTGACCACTTCTCCAAATAGCATTATTGATTTAGGGGACCTTATGGACGTGTCACCTGATATCTTCAATAACAATGCTGAGGATTTCTGTCTTGACCCATCTCCTTGTACAGACGCACTTGACCATGCATTGGAAGACCCCACAGGATCCAAAAACTATAACCAGTTAACTGATGTCCCTCCCTCTCTGAATACCATCCATGCCTTGGAGGACGCTATGGACGTGTTGCCCGTTATTTTGAATTGTGAAGTTGAGGATTCCCCCAAATTAGACCCCATGGACATGGCACCTGATGTTTCAAATTGTGACATTGAGGATTCCCCTGCAGGTGCCCGTGAGGTCAATCATACTAATTCCAATACGGGCATTTATTTCCAGTACAGAAGTACCAGATGGAGAACAGGTGACACCTGTAGTTATTGGTATTGGTTCACTAACTTTAGACAACGCCTCCAAGACAGCAGTTAATGACAATTTGCCTACTTCTGACCCAGTGGTGACTGTTGGCTCCGCTAAGACTTCAAAAGGAAAGTAGAGAAAGTCAGTGCATATTGTGGCCAAAAACAAGTGACATAATACAGCACCCTTGATGCCTAGGAAGAGGAAACAAAACTACACAAGTAAGGCTCATGTAGACTCTGATAGCGCTAGCGAGCCTCCCACAATGGACTCAGATAACAATAGTGATTCCTCCAATGACTCTGCTGAGGGAACGGCGGTTGCTTCACTCCTTGAAAATGTTGAGACAAATCGGGGTTACATTGACCTGACCCTTGAGTCTATGGTGAGTTACTGTCTATGCATTGATCAACTAGCTGTGATTCTGGGTTTAGAATGATGAGGATAGCCATACCGTCAAAGCTCTGAATCATCTTGATCTCTCAGAATCATGGATTCTCCATGAAGAGGACACCATACATATACCATTGTCTGGCAGCAATGGAATATTTGAATACATACCAAAATTTCATGTGCGTATATATTCTATTCTGTTCTAGTAGCTTTCCGTTCACTGCTCTGTAGCTCAACAGAGACCTTGTTTGGTTTTGCAGATTGTATGCTGCATCTGTTGCCCATT
>QGOA01006957.1:0-10403 GCA_003313075.1 Termitomyces sp. MG16
ACTTAAGATACGAACATTACAAGCTGGAAAGATTCCGAGTGGGAGACCTCGTTTCTGTCCAGCTATTGTTCCAGGTTGTTAACCTGGCAGGTGGGAAACTCAAAATGCTTCTCGTATTGAGATCCATGACTCTTATTGAGCACTGGTCTAGCTTCATAAAAGTGAGTGACAAAGCAACACAGTAAACACACTGATAAACACCCCACAGAACGTAGTATCCAACGAAGGGACCAAGAACAAACTGAAGAGAAAGCTGAGAGACATTTCAGACAAGGGCCAGAACAGAATGGACGTAGACGCATCAGACAACGGCAACCAATGATTACATTGATCAAAAAGCCTTTCATTGCTCACTTTGTCACATTGTCAATAACGGTCTCGTTGATCTTTGCCAATCGCATATAGTTTCGACTACGATTCACAAACACTTGCTCGGGTCTGGCTATATTGTTGTCCTGCTTCCTTCCCTAACGAGTCCACTGGACCCGTATTTTGTTTCTCTCTCGTCCACCGATCCTTCTCCTTTTTTGTCGCTTTTATAGTATTACCGCATCATCATATTACCAAACAAACTGTATTTGCCCACAACTGCAACATCACAAACAAACAACCGTGAGGGCTTATATAAACAACAGCTGGAGCGACGGCTTACATAAACCATAGCTGGAGCAACAGCTTACAGAGCAGCAACGTACATAATATCAGCTTACATAACCAACAACCAGGAATTTATTTATATTTTCTTTTGACGCGACCCCAACTTGTACATATTTATTCACTTTCGTACTTCCTCACTTTTGGTGTTCACCAGCTCGTTAGTTCAATAATGTTTCATTTCTGCTGACAAGTCAATAGCTACCTATCTAGCGTAGGTAGATTATGTTATCGTAATATAACGATTCATCTATCGACGATGTAAACGACTGCTGGAGCAAAGAAACAATGAAACATTCACATATCCAACAGAAAACATAACAAATTACATACATAATAAAAAAATACATAAACAAGAAACAAACTAAAATAAAACAAAATAAAGGATAGCAAAACAAACAATAAAAATTAAAACAACACATTTGTATATATATAATCCCTCGACTTGGTGAAATAAACACACAATAACGCGCTCAACAAAGAAAACTATATATAAAGAAAACGCAAGGATTTTTCAACATGAGGATGAACATAATAGCCGGTAGAGATAGCCAAAAGGGAGCAAATATCGAGGACATGGTAGTAATAGCCGGTAAAGATAGCTGAAAGGGAGCAAATATCGAGGACATGGTAGTAATAGCCGGTAAAGATAGCCGAAAGGGAGCAAATATCGAGGACATGGTAGTAATAGCCGGTAAAGATAGCCAAAAGGGAGCAAATATCGAGGACATAGCCGGTAGAGGAAGAGAACGGCAATTGCCAAGATCACGTGAGGGGCACAAATTTTGAGGACAAAATGCACGCCAAAGCAGGTAGTAAAACCTCAGTCTACTAAAGTAGACCTCGGAATTGTTAGTATATACTCTAATATATTTTGTACTGGCCATCAGCTAACATCTATCAGCAGCTGTTGGGACACACTAGCATCTATCAGCATCTATTGGACATCCGCTGGCATCTGCTGGCAACTCCCAGCAACTCCCAGCATCACACAGCATCTGCTGGCATCAGGAGAGAAAAGAGAAAAAGGAGGTGTGTGGGTGTCCACTGCATAGAGTAATGTCTGGGAGAGTGTGGAAAGTAGCAGAAAAGGGATGGAGGGAGGGAAAAAGAGGGGGAAGAGGGGAAGGGGAGAGGCATAGATGTCCACTGTCTGCTGGCACACCAGCAGATGGTAGCAGATGTCAGATTAGGGGGAGAAGAAGAGAAGCAGGGTGCATGGATGTCTGCCACATGAGGTGATATATGGAGTAGTATGGGGAGTGGAGATGAGAGATGGCACTGGGGAGAAAGAGGAAGGGCAGAAGAGGGGTATGTGGGTGGCTGCTGTCTTCTAGCATGCCAGTAGACAGTAGCAGATATCATCAGATGATAGCTGACATCCAAAGAAATCTTCCTGTGTAAAAATGACAAATATTTGGATAGAAACAGTACTGGGTTGAAAAAGGGAGAAATGAGTCTGGTGGACCTGTGTCCTGTCTATAAGCAGATGAATGGATTAAATGAATTTACTGATCTAATAATATATGATGGTATCTTTTAATCAATCTATTTGTACATCATACCAAGTTGTAGTAAGTCCTTGTGGTTTAGTAGAATATTTATCAATTGATATTTTATATTGTGCATAGCAGCAGATTTGACTCCTCTGCAGTGCATCATAATATACAAGTGCATTTTTGAGCCACCTGTACATTGTACTAACTTGTAGTAAGTCTCTGTGGTCTAGTGAAATATTTATCAATTGATATTCTATATTATGCAGCAATGTGTTTGACTCCTTCACAGTGCATCATAATAAATGAGTGCATTCTTGCACTATCTGTACACCGTACTGACATATAGAAACATCACAATAGTACATATTATACATTGTAGAGGAGCTCACTTTGTGCCATATGATACATGTCCAGCAGAGTCCACTGCACTGTAGCAGAGTAGTCTCTAGTGTGCCATAGAATATATAGCTGCAGATGTGTCACAATGTGCTATATGACATGGTCTAGTAGATTCATATAAGGTGGACACACACAGGCCCAGCAGATACCAGCAGACATTACCAGGTGTCAGTGGCCACTAGCAGGCATCAGCCCATGAGTGAAAACCTCCTCTGTTACTGGATGTCAGAGCATGAGTAAACTCTCTTCAAAGTTTTCCACTTCTCTCCCTTCCCTTCTTTTTCTATCTCCAACACCAGTAGATGTCCATGAAAGGGCCCTGCAGACCTATGCAGGCCTATATATGCTACCAGTAGACATTCATGCAGATCTACATCAGCTCACTCAAATCTATGTAGGCTCATGCCAGCCTGCATGGGCCACCAGTGGACATCTGCATAGGCCTATACAGGCCTATGAAGGCTAGTTGGACCAAGAAAAAAAGGACTCTACATCTTGTCCTTCATATTCTGTGGAGGAGAATTGAACTCTTAGCCTTGGAAAAGTCTTTATCAATGGAACACATTGACAATTTATCTATTGCACCACAGATTCATTACTAGTGGATTGAATCAAAGGTCAGATAACACAATAAACAGTGGCTCTCCAACATTTCTGCAGGTCTCTGCATAGATAATTAGAGGTGGAAGAGGAGCAGCACACCTCTCAGAAGAGTTTTTGTGGCTTGAAAAGAGGCATTGGCATCAGCTGTCATGACCCTTCCCACCCGGAACCACCCCAAAACACCCCCAGAACCTGTCAGGGGACCCCTCATTCTTTTCTTCTTTCACTCCTTATTTCTTCACTCTCCTTTCATTCACTTCCTTATTTCTTCTACCATTCTCTCATTTTGCTGTTACTACTTCTTCAACACTATCTGTTGGTACTATTCTCAATCTTTGAGGTGCTCTGGTTCTTTAGCTATCACTCAGACAAGTGTGGGCCCTTCAGCACCGCTCCAGGCTGCTTAGATAAGCCGGAGTTTGCCTTTCTGACTTCTAAAGTCCGGAGTTTTCCTCCCTTGTTTGCACACTTGTTTGGTTAGTCAATTTTCGAGTTTTTAAGGTTTTGTTGTACTGTACAGTTGTTTCCCACGCTTCAGAGGCCCCAGAAGCGTCCAACCTGGCATAGGGAATCCCCAGACTTGTTCTCTTTGGATCTCCCTCTGCCAGGTGAGTAGCTACCTTGATATTGTCAGTATATATTCTAATACACTTTGGATCTCCCTCTGCCAGCTGTGTGACTGAGCCACAGCCTCTAGAGGTCGCCCTTACAGAACCCCATCCAGGACTCCACCACCAACTCCACAACACAACCCCCACCATCACAACCACCGATGCCACTCTCATATGCATCAGGCCCTGCCATCACGCTGCACCTCCTGACAGCCCTTGCAGCATGGACCCCAGAACTGTCCACTGGCACATTCGCTGATTATCAGATCACGTAAATTACCCTGGCTATCATGCATCACACATTAGGACACTCTTTTGTGCCAATTGATTGTGCACCCTGCATGTGTGATTTCTAGTATACAGTTCCCCCCTCCTTCTGCCACCGCCCATTAACTCCCAGAACTGCCCCAGACATCTTGGAACCCTTCAGGAACCCAGAGCAGCCCCCACCAGTACTTAAAGAGTAGCTACTCACTTGTTGTACTTTAGTCTTGATATTACATTAATTGTTTGCATGCCCTTTTGATTTGACTAGTACACACTGACTGGCATGCTTTGACTGGCATGCTCAACTTCTTTGCATGCTCTTGAGATTGGTATGCACTTTGCAACTTAATCCTGGTCTTGTCTTAGAGCCCCCAGTTCTTGACTCGACTCTACTCCCCTAATCCTTTCGACTTCACCTGATCTCCAGACTAAGTCCCTTATCCCAGGAGTCTCCTGTTTGTGTTTTGAACTCTGGAGCACAGCCTGGAGTTCCAGACACCTGAGTACACATAGATTAAGTCCACCTTGTAAGGGCATTGCTTTTCCAGAAAGCCTCTGACTCAGCAGAACCTAACATAATATCAAGACTCTCTCTTTACATCATTTTTGATGGCTATGTATACTCATACCTACTACCCCATGGGCTACCAGACCAACCCTTACAGATGCCTGGTCCCCAACCACTACTCCACACAGACCCCCCACCCTGTCTACCCACCCCTCCCATACAAACACCAATGCCTCCACCACCACTAGGCCCCTAATCCATCTCTCTATGACCTGGGACCCTCAGCCAGCTGGGCCCCTCCACCCAACTTAGCCATGGCTCAACCCATGAAGGTTCCCTCATACTGGAGCATCTCTGGAGGTCTTTTGGAGACCCCACCCATCCCCAATGGGCCTCGCCTGATTCTTCCCAGTGAAGGTCCCTTTACCCCCACCCCATACTACAGTTACCAATGCCCTGCCCCCCAACCCTGCAAACCTCCCAACTATAACTACCTGCCTCAACACTACCCAGCCACCACCTCACCTGCACAGACCCCTCCATCACCAATGGGACAATGACATTTTGAGGAGTATGAACGTCAATGTGACAAGGTGCTCTGCTCGCTCAGGATCTTGCCAGAGAACTTTGTGCAGTGGACAAGGGTGTTACTCATGGAATTTGGACATGATGACTTCGAAGGCACTCCAGAGGACTGGGCACATTGCTTGGTCAAATTCAGAGAACGACTCACTCAAGGAGAACTTCTGAAACAGGCCATAGTAAAGTACAGGCATAACACAATTCTCTGCAAAGAATTGCAGCAATTGCTTGACAAAGTTCATGTGTCCCCCTTCCCCTGACTCCTCAATGACTCCACAGACCCTGGCCACTCAATTCACCTCCAACAGAAACCCCCAGAACCAACTCTGGCACCTTCTGCAGTACTGACTCCAGAGCAATGGCAATGGGAAGAATGGCAAAATGCCTTTGGCAATACTACAATCTCTCAATCTAATGGGCAGACTATTCAATCAGCCCACTGTCTGCACAGTAGGTTTGTCAACTTGCCATAGGGCTAATTCTGTCTCTAGCATCTTTGAGACCTGGGGACAGCCCTGGAGACTCCTGGAACCACTTCTGCTGACAGACAATGCCCAACCCCTGCCACTAGCAACCTCCAGGAGACTCCAGGCTGACACTCTCAGTACAGATGACATGCTGTGCTACATTGACAAGCTTACTCAAGGCGACAATGAACAATGCCCTGTGTTTGTAATGACCCCAGCACTGCCACCTGCAACCACCCCGGCCCCTCCTGAGCCAACCTTCCACTCCACTTCGATCTGCAGAACCCCTCACAGCCTCTGGTGCAAGCTCAACCCTTTCAAGTTGAGCATTTCCCACACAACCCAGCACCCAACCCAGCACCTGATCCGACATCACAAATTAACCCAGCATCACAGAACCCTCTCTGACCACCTCTGCCACTCCCAGTTGACCTTTGAGAATGGCCCACTAGCCTGTCACCTCTGCCACCTCCCACATGGAGACCTGGGCCTCCTCCCAACAGGAACGACCCCTCTTGGAATGACAGACCCCCAGGCCGAGGGCCCCCAGATGAGCCACCTGAAGGAGGCCTCACTCTTGGCGCCTTTCCTTCCTATAAAGGGAGGGGGGTAACCATTATTACAATGCGGGACCCCCTCCCCGTAATGCAGCCAAACCAGATGATGCCCATGATGCCCTTGCCCACAAAGGGCACTTGGATATCCAGAAACCTGATGTGTTTATAGGCTGGGACCCCTGGAAATGACGTATATTCCTAACTCAATGTCTTAATACATTTCAGGCCAAGCCGCTCATGTTCCAGGTTGACAGCTCCCGAGTTGCCTTCACCACCTTGTACCTCCAGGGGATTGCCTTCGACCACTACATGGCCCTCATCCAGTTTGACCCCAACAACCCAGCACTCTCCTGCTGGCAAGCCTTTGTTGACAAGTTCTCTGGGAAGTTTGGAATCTATGACACCGTGGCCAAAGCTGAGGACAATCTCTTCAACTTCTGGATGTGTTTTGAAGAACACTTTACCACTTTTATCATACATTTTGAGAAGGAAGCTTATGAGACAGATTGGAATTATAGTGTGCTCTAGTATGCTCTCCGCTGTGCATTGCCACAATGCATCAAGGATGTTCTCTGGCTCGCCCTGAAACAACCCCCCTTATCATGCAGATTGACCAGCGCTACCGGAAAGACCGCAGCAAGTACTCAAACTCCTGGAACCCTTGGAATCCATGAGGAGGCCCACCCTGGTCCTCTGGTGACCCCCTCAACCCTGGCCCACCCCTTTCCCTGGCAGCCGCCCTATGGTAAGTCGTGGTCCACCAATGCTAACTCCAATAGCAGCACCTGTCCCCAGGCCCAGCTCAACACCACTGTGGCCATCAATGACCCTGGCAATGCTCTGAGCCCCGACAAGCTCCTGGGAGACCTGGATGACTCCAAATTCCCCAACAAACAGGACAAAGAGGCCCTCCAGGCTAACTGGCTCCAAAAGAAGGGATGACCATGAATCGAGGTTCTAAAAGATGTGCAGGAGTGACAGAGAAGGGAGGGTGCCTGTATACTCTGCGGTAAGAAAGACCACTTCATCTCTGAGTGCCCTCAATGACAGACCATGTGATGGGCCACCTGGACCTTTGAAAGAGAAGATGCCACCTATGAATACTCAGAAAACAACCCAGCAATTTAGACCTGGAAGACACATTAAATTGTGAAATCAACCCCAACATTTTCTCCACCCTGGTCTCTCACCTATGCTTAACAACACTCATACAGGACACTCTCACAGCTTATCTACCCTCCCACTCCTCACACTTCCTCCTCCTAAAAACCTGCATCACCTCCTCAGAGACCCCCTCAACATCCTCATTAATAGTGGTGCCATAGACAACTTCATTGACAAGGTCTGGTCCTCCTCTGCCTTGGAGCCTGCCCAACGACTCCCAGTCCCCATCCAACTTTGCCTCTTTGATGGAGACGCCTCCACAGCTGGGGATATCACTTATTTTGTGTATATGCCCGTTACCTTTGCTAACAGACAAACTCACACTCTCTGGATGCTGGTAACCAAACTCCACCCCTCCGCACCCCTGGCTCCGGGACACCAACCCCTGCATCAACTGGTGACATCTCACCCTCTGCCTGAATTGAGAACCAACAACCAATGACCAGCAGCTCTCCTTCGACATCTCTGATTCCTCAAGCCCCAATCCAACCTCAAAGAACCCCCCAGATGGAACCACATCATTCCCCAGGCTCCAGTCTTGCTCATCAAGATCCTTTGTCATCAATGCCAGGTCAGATGGTGCCCCGGATCTGCTATCGGCCCTCATCAACAGTGGAGCCACTGGAGTCTTTGTCAGCAATGCCCTTGACCTCCCTCACAATCCCCTCAAACAACCCCTCAACCTGCAATGGCTCAACAGCACCCCCTACTCCTCCAGCCCCATCAGGAGGTCCTACCTGGAGCACGTGACCCTGGACAATGGTTTTGAATTCATGTCAGACTTCCTGGTCATGTGGCTTCATGATTTGACCCTACTTGTACTAGGACTCCCCTGGCTATGAGACTCAAACCCCAACATTGACTGGAGGATGCTCATCATGATGTTCCTGAGACCTGAGGACCACTCAACAACTGCCGTATACCTCCAGGCTCCGCCTGAAACTCTGAGTCCTGAAACCAGTCCCAAGCTTCCCAGGCCAACACCTTTGACCACACTCCTGACACCTGCCTGAGTCCACAAGGCCCCCGACCGGCCTCCCAACATCCCCTGGAACAAGTACAAGGGACTGAGCTACCTGACCCTGTCTCAGACATATACCCCTCCTGTTCTGACTTGCAGCCCAACATCTCTGATCAACCTGGAGGTGCTTGACATTAAGATCATTGGGGCCGCCCCCTTCGCACGTCTCATGCAGGAAGGAACCCCCATGTTTCAGCTGCTCACTTTGCCCTCCCTTCTGGAAGAACACCTACAAGCAGATGCTACCCCCTCAGAGGAAAAGACTGAGGAGCAGATCTTACAAGAAGTAGTTCCCCCAGAATACCATGAATTTGCTGACGTGTTTTCCAAAGGAGATGTCAAGGAGATCCCTCCTCACCATCTCTACAACCATACAATTGACCTCAAGGAAGGGGCCTCCCCATCCTTTGGCAAGGTATACAACATGTCAGAAATCAAGCTATGTGCCCTTAAGGACTACCTCAACAAAATGCTCAGGAAGGGATTCATTTGCCCCTTGGCCTCCACTGCTGGAGCTCTGGTTCTATTCACCAAGAAGAAGGACAGCTCACTCCGACTTTGTGTCAACTACTGGGGACTCAATAAGATCACCAAGAAGAACCACTACTCACTCCCACTCATCAGCAATCTGGTTGATCGACTTCACAGTGCCAAGGTTTACACAAAAATTGACCTCTGCTCCAGCTACAATAACATCTGCATCGCCCCAGAACATGAGTAGAAAACCATGTTCTGCATGTGGTATGGTCTGTTTGAGTACCTCATAATGCCTTTTGGAATGACTAACTCCTCTGCTACATTCCAATACTTCACCAATGACATCCTCCACAACATGAGCAACGTCTTTGTCATTGTTTACCTGGATGACATCCTCATTTACTCTGACTTGAAGGAGGATCACCAGAAACATGTCCGGCAAGTTCTTGAACACCTCCAGGAGCACAACCTCCACACCTAGCCCAAGAAGTGCTCATTCCACACCAAAGAGGTTGAATACCTTAGCATCATAGTGTCCCCAAATGGTATTTGCATGGACCTTTACAAGGTCAAGGCCATTGTCAACTGGCCACAGCCCCAGAATGTCAAGGAAGTACAGTCTTTCCTGGGTTTTGCTAACTTCTACTGGAGGTTTATAGACAACTACTTCAGTATCATGAAACCCCTCAACCGGCTCATGCACAAGGACGTCGCATAGAACTATGACAGTAAGTGCCAGAGCGTCTTTAATTTGCTCAATCCAAGTCAGAAAAGAAGATACAAGAGAAGAATAATTTGAATATTTAGTGGAGGTTATGGGTTGCATATTCCTACATCATAAGTATGTTTACCAAAGTATAAAGTGTGTATATAAGTAAATATGTCTTAACGCGTAATTATGAAGAAAAAGGAAAACATACGTGAATGTGATATAAAGGTGATGTGATGTCATAGATTGATGACCGAAGTTACGCGTCATATTCCTCAACAATCCATCGAAGCAATGCATATTTTATGCCGCTGTTTAACCAATTCATTATAGGAGTAAATCCTTGACATGCATTTCAGGTCACTCCTCCTAGACGCCTGCGTCACGCTGCGCCTCTTCCAGTTGCTACAACAGATCTGGAATTGGACGATGCAGTCGGCCACCCTCACACTCAGGGCAATCATTATATTTTGCCCTCCTTGCCTCATCTCTATACATCACCGCATGCCAATGCTCTTATCTTTGATGAGCTCTCGGCCCCACAGCATTGGGATGAAGGCCGACGTTATCCTCCCTAATAGATCATTTGACGGAGATGTCACCTCGCAGCACACTGAACACTGAACAAACCCGAAAGTAGCACCGCAAGTCGACCCAATAAGCCGAATTACAAACCCGCAAATGGTGCCGCAAGTAAACCCAATAAGCCGAATCCTAAACCCGCTGGTCAACCCAAGAAGCCAAAATCCAAAACCCAAGCCAAGCTGGTCCCTAGTGTCGATGACATAAAAAACCTTCGTCTGTTCTATTCTGGTTCACTAGATCATTCATGACTCCAGCAGGCCGAGCGACATAGAAGAATGAGAAGATCCTTGACATGGCATG
>QGOA01006966.1:0-35372 GCA_003313075.1 Termitomyces sp. MG16
CAGATCAAACGCAGCTGAATGTAATGGAGATGCGTTGCAGGTAATACAGACTTAGACCCAAAAGTGTTGGTATGCCTCAATTACGTTGACTCACTCTGGTGACTTCTCTCACAGTTGCGAACAGTCAAAGACGACAACCCAGTTCATCATCCCGCGAAAAAAATCCAACCCAATAGCGAGCATATCGACAGACTTCAACTTCTTGCTGCACCGGAGTTAATGCCACATAGAAGTTTCTGTGGTTACAGTAGCTCGTATGTTAGAACAGCAAGTTCCACAAAAGAGCAAAATCTGAATCTATTCTCGGTGTAAGATACCCCTAGATACTGCTCGCTTTCGAATAATAGAATAAGAGTCCAGAAAATCTAGCAAATTTCAGCCGAATCAAGCACCTTTTGACGGGCACAATTTCGACTTTCACTGGCGTCATCGTTTGAGGACTATCATTATGGAACTTCAAATTCACCCAAAACTGAGCGCTGAGCGCTAAGCCGCCGGTCTGAGCACGAGATCGTCACGAAAACACAAACGAACACCGATTGGAGTGTGACAGAAATGCCTGTGACCTCGGGGCACGTGACGTTATCAGGCGCCATTCGGTTCATCCGATGATCTCAACAAAATGCAACGACAGGCAAAAAGTAGCTGGATGATCACCTTTACTTTCAATGAATATCAGCACATTTTTACGTGCGTGGTAAACAATCCAACTTGGCCCACGACATCGACGTAACACTCGAGTGCCTACTCGAGAATAGGCCATTCACGGGCACTATCAACGTGGTCGGGCATCTGCGAAGGCCGCCGTATGAAGACGCTTGATGACCAGCCCAATACCAGCTCAGTAGAAGATGGCCTGCAAAGAGAAGGAAGAAAACGTTCGCGTGTGCCAGCTTTTTGGAACGCGACACACGAGAGAAGGGTCAACAACAATAAATTGACCCCTTGTGGATCGATTTCGCCGTGCAAGTCGCTGAAGACCAATTCAGCGGTAGATTCGAAAACGTGGGGAATGTCTAGAGCGCATACTAGTGCAATTAAGATTCTGCGTGTCTATGACCGACCATGTGTCCCAGGCCAAATCAGAGTGCACACATGAAAAAACAGATATGGTTCAGGACTACTCACGCAGAGAAATCGACGCTCCGCGGTGTGAATGTCCGATTAAATCCGCGGTTTGATCTATCCCTGAATGACATCACCTGTGACTGGGGCCCTCTTAAGCAAGTCTCTTCGGGTTGGTCAGACACAGATTCTTTTCTTTTTCTCACAGAATGGCTATCTTTTACATGCTAGTGTGCTCTATCTTTTCCCATTCCCTCGCTCACCTTTCATCAGGCATGGTGTGCCCATTGGTTACGTCGCTATTCTCCTTGCCGTTGTGGCGTCAATGGGCGGCTTCATCTTTGGCTATGACACTGGACAAATTAGTGATATATTACTCATGGACGACTTTCTGGTTCGTTTTGGAACATGCAATGACCCCGGCGTCGCATCCACTTGTCACTTCACCACTACCCGAGCAGGCCTTATCGTTTCCCTCCTCTCCATCGGGACCCTTGTTGGTGCGTTGATGGGTGCCCCGTACGTCGACAAAGAATCATTGGGTAACTTCTCGTCCCTAAATCACCTTTACCACAGCATCGCAGATTTTCTCGGTAGAAGATACGCCATGGTTGTTGAATGTATCATTTTCATCATTGGTGTTCTTATTCAAATTGCCGCCACCGACGTCTGGCAGCAGTTTGGCGTGGGTCGCTGGGTGAGTGGATTAGGGGTTGGTGCGCTCTCCGCTGCAGTTCCAATGGTGCGTCCAGTTACTGTTACATCGCTTCTTTCTTCTGGCTTTTATATCTCGACCGCCAGTATCAAGCTGAAACGGCTCCTGCAAGGTTACGTGGTACTCTTACCGCCACGTACCAACTTTTCATCACCTTTGGAATTTTCGTAGCATGTATGTCTTTTTTGCCCTCCCAGCCCGCAGACTGTTTAGTCATAATATAGACTGTATTTCCATTGGCACGCGACAGATGTCTGGTGCGGGGTCGTGGCGCACAGTCGTTGGGATCGGGTTCATTTGGCCCTTCATTCTCATGTGTGGCATTGTTTTCATGCCTGAATCTCCTCGGTAAGTCGTGGTACTTTAGGCAAACGAGATAGAGATGAATCGCTATTTTTCCTAGTTGGCTCGCCTCACGTGGACGCCTCGATGAGGCCCGCCACTCCCTCGCTCGGTCGCATGGTGTACCGCCCGACCAGGAAAAATCAGATCCTTTCCTGGACGCCAAAGTGGAGGAAATTTCTATCAGTGTTGCAAATGAGCGACGTATGCGTGCTGGTTGGATAGATTGTTTCCGTATCAAACACAAAACGCTATACCGTACTGTTCTTGGTAGGTACTGCCGTACGCAAACTAGTCTTCTCTTCCTAATTTTTTTTTTTGCGACGAGGAATGACACTGCAGAGTTTCCAGCAACTCACTGGCGCTAACTACTTTTTCTACTATGGTGCGACCATCTTCCAGTCTGTGGGAATTCAAGATTCTTTTATCACCCAAATCATCCTTGGAGCTGTGAACTTTGGTTGTACATTTGGCGGTCTGTATGTCATGCAACGGGTGCGCCTCACATTACCGCTCTCGCTCACAGTGACTGAAGCCGGTATGACTAGTATGGACGCAGGCTACCTTTGATTGTAGGAGGAATATGGCAGTCGTGTTGGCTCTTTGTCTTTGCAGCAGCCGGAACAGCCAAGATTCCTCAGGATAATCCAGGTATAGGAAAATGTAACTTTTTGCATCCTATTCCGTTCCTCAACGTGTACTAAAATGACTTCGAGTAATGATTGTGAGCGCATGCATGTTCATTTTCGGCTACGCTATGACTTGGGCTCCGTGCGTTGTTCCATTATCAGGCAATTCTTTGGTTTGCTGACGTTCACAGTGGTATATGGATTCTCATTGGTGAGACATTCCCAACACGTACACGGGCAAAGCAAGGCGCTTTGTCCACCGCAAGCAATTGGCTGTGGAACTTCCTCATTGCGTTCTTTACACCCTTTATTGTCTTCGCCATCGATTTCCGATATGGGTTTGTCTTCGCTGGTGAGTACTTCCTCTCTCCTCTCGACCTATTTATTAACGTGTTCATTACCAGCATGCAACCTCGCCGGCGCTGCTATAGTCTTCTTCTTCCTCTATGAATCCAGCGATCTATCTCTTGAGAGTGTTGATCTTGTATGTCCATAATCTGCTTTAGCTTGTGTCTTTGCCCACTCTCCATCTCAGATGTACAACGACCCGAATTGCAAACCCTGGACATCGCGTCAATGGGCTCCTCCCGGATACCGCTCCCGCTACGACATTGTTCAGCAAAACAAAGTAGCCGAGGCGAACAAGACGTTTACAGGACCTGGCGACGTAGAAGAAAGTCGTATCGAGAAAGCCGATGGAGAAGGGACAAACGCGTCTGCGACGAATACCATCAGCTCCGAAGGCGGGCAGCAATTTAGAAGTAAAGTATAAGGGTGATTTCCTGATGAAGAGATCATCGCGTGTGTTTGAGGAGGAAGGGGATGTTGCGATTCAATGCATTTTTTTTCGTTTAGTGAATTGGTCCTTGGTATACCTAGAGCCTCGATATTCTTTGTGTATCTGGACGAGGACACTGGCCAATTTCGTTGCACTAACTCATGCTCTCTGCCAATTTCAACTTTCAAATAAACATTCTGAAAGTTTAATGCAATCTTTTCCTTTGCTTACTGTGCTGCCCAGAATAAACTAGGGACAATCCAGGGACAGTGTGATAGGGGTAACCTAACAAAGGTCATCAGACGTATCCGAGGATCTTTTGCGCCCCACCGCTTAGGCTTCAGCTTGAATGCCGACCCATTACAATCGCGCCTCTGAGTGATAATGCCCGCCTTAGGCACATTCAATCGATCAGACCCACCGGCAACTGCGGACAGCGATTGACAGGAGTGGTGGAGGTGAAACCCTCTTTCCTCATTTTGGCATTGTAGAGAGGATAAATCTTTTTACCGTACACACACAGCCCTCCTAAGAAACTGTACAGCTAATAATGTACATGGGGGAATGTAAATTCCGAGAAGTTCTAGGGCTATCTCGGCTCGACGACAGATCACGATCGTAAGGACGAACAGAAATATAATGAGGCTACACGGTGAATGAATTTAGAAACGAGATCAGGGCCTAGATTTCAACCGTAGTGGGAAGACAAACAGTGCGGGGAAACCTAGGCACAGGCACATGGCCTAGGTTCTAACAACAAACTTGCGATCGAGAATATTGGGTATGCAATACACACGCTCGAGATGCATCACACGATACATGTCACTACGCATCATCATGTGAGCGGCACCTGGACAAGTCTAGACAGTTTGAACGGAGAAGAATCCAGGACTTGAGCCTAGTCTCAAGCGGTTCACGGATGCCGAAACTAACAGCAGACAGACAATTGTCCGAAGAATCGATAACGCCCCACTTCAAATCCACGCACCGCCTTGAACGGAAAAGAATCCAGAACTTAAACTCCAGCGGTCCACGATGCCAAAACAAAACAGCAAATAATTGTCGAAGAATCAGATAACGCCCCACTTTCAGATCCACGCACCGTCTCGAGTGATCAACTCAATACCCATCCCTTCCTCGGCCAAGACCCTCAGCCGTGCGAGATGCGCCATTTCCTCAGGCCCAAAAACAGCCGGCGCACTGGTCTCGAACTTCATCTTCTCCATCTTCATAACCCCGGCACCTGCCCAGCGAGCATGCGCTGTGTTTGCGACGGCACAAAAGTCTAGCTCAATCGCGCCAACGTACGTGAACTCCCTGAGGAAGGGTAAGAGGGGCGTTGTATGATGTTGCCCAAGCATCGATTGGTTGTTGGGATTCAGTACGCGGATGGTATCTTTGGTGATACGTTGCAAGTCGATGATATGAAATGCTGCGAGTGAAGGGACCTCACGGAGGCAATCCCAAAGTTGCCAATCCAATATACGAACAGCGTTCAGTGTGAGGCGCCGAAGTGTGCAGTTGGAACGTATGATAAGTGAGATAAAACTCCAGTGAGGAAAGGTATTTCCTGTTACATGGAACGAGAGGCCGAGGGCACTTGGTAGGAAGAGGGTATCAAGGAGCTCGGAGATGGGGGTATGAGCAAAGCTGACAATCTCAAGATATCGGAGGTTTGGGGCGATGACCGGGGTGGGATCAAGGACGTCCGAACGCGTGATATTTTCAAATATACAAGTAGTGAGGTTCTGCGCAAGATTGAGGACCTCAAGACACTGCTGAATAGTCGTTGGGTTCAAACGAAGACTAGTGATATTGTTCCATGAAAGCTCAAACGAATTTCTCGGGAAGCCAACTAGATGTACATTTTGTAATGAAGGTGCACCGACAAACATGTCCAAAGGAGTATAAAAGTGCTTGACTTGGATGGTGGCAGAGGTCAACATGGGGAAATTTGTAGGACCAAGGCGGGACATGTAAGAATCAGCTGGGTAGAAAAAGGGTACATCAAAATGGACCGTACGCCAGCGCTGTGAACAACGCGCGACGGCATCCATGATATGTGTGACGTCGCGCATGTTCACGTCTGGACTCCCCAGCCGGATTTCAAGGTGGATAGAAAGAGGCAGTTTTGCAGACCGCGCTATCCACTCTTCTAGAAGTTGCACATGCACGTCTCTTGGACAGGTCGAGCAAAAACGTACGTTGGTCCATAGCCATGGCATCGACCAGGCAAGTTTACGCCATGCTGAGCAAACTTGGCCAAGAAGAAGAGGAGTATCAGACCCCGTAGGGTGACAGGAAAGAGTGAATATTTCTGAGCAGAGTTCAACAGGCAAAGAGAGCATGGGAGAGAAGCGGCGATTGATGTTGCGCTTTAGAGGGACGCGTGTCTGGACAAGTTTCGATAGGAGGGCTTCAACGCGACAAATTTCGGCCTCGAGCTCGACGAGCTGGAAGCGCGGGTCATCGAGGAGGACACACGCAGACATAGTGGGCGTCTCGGGCAAGGATTGAGTGGACTAGAAAATGCATAATAAAGGATATTTACTGAACGTCGGGCATTTGGAGAAGAGCCGGCCGTGGTTTAAACTCCGCTGCGGCGATAAAGGAAGAGTCATGTCGGGAACGTGGTGTGTCTTCGTCCCTCATCTGCAAGACATAGCCATGTCAGACGACGGCATTGAGTACATTGGCACAAGCATTCCTATCAATAATCAGATTGTCACTGGTATGCCTTTAAGTAGCATAACTCAGTCCATCCTCATCCTTGTTCCCACCAGGTCTCATTCTTCGCGTCGATAAGTCTGCAGATGATCCTGCCTGCACCCTCACCTTTCGCCGTGCTATCTCAAATGTCGTCCATATCGGTCGCCGCCCATCCAATGTGGGTCGCATTCAATCAGGTAGTGAATCCGCCATGTTTCGTTGTCCAGTTGTAAGTCGCAGGCACGCAAAGATCACGTTCTCAGACAGTGGCCATGTATGTCTCGTTTCCTCGCTACAGCCACTCTGCTCATTCATTTAGGTTTATTTAATCGACATGAAATCGCACCACGGTACTCATATACGCAAGCCCAGTGAAGCTGTCTCCAAGATGCTCGCACCAGAGACTCCTACTAAGCTTTCAGATGGCGATATCATCACCTTCGGCAAGTCAGTTGGGTGCCGCAATGAATACGTTCGTCCCATCGTTGTCCGTGCAGAGTTAATATACGGTCCACAAGAGTCTACGTACAAACCAGTCACTCCGGTCAAACAGGACACTCATGTTGACTTATCCGATTCCCCTCCATCAAGGTCAAGTTCTGGACGTTACGGTATCTACTCCCAGGCGTCTTCCGATAATAACTCGTCATCTATGTCTGAAGATTCTGATATTGAAGAAATCTCTCCATCGATTCCTGCATCTGGTCCCAACGCTCTCCCCCTTCAACCACGTTTGCCTCGCAAACCTGAGCCAGAACCTTCCCATTTCGGCCGTGCTATTGAAGCCCTCATGAGGTTTTTGCCACCTACTAATACCTCGAGTACTGCACAAGTCACATTGCCGCAGATCCGACCTGTTGTCTACACCCCCTCTCCTGATCGTGATCAGTCTCCAAATCCAGCGTTCAATATTATTAATTCGTACGAGCCCTTGTCTGGTCCTCGCTCACCAGAATGGCTCCCTCGTTCTCTTCGTTGGTCAACTCCGCCCGTAGAAAGAAACAGGCTTCAGTCTCCTATTTTCGTCTCTTATTGTGAACATAACCCTGCAAGCGAATCAAGACAGAATGAACCTCGCTTTGAGGATATTACTCGATCGCACTCACCTATGGACCTCGCCAGCCCCTCGCCTGTCACTTCTCCACGTTGTCTCGATCCTGACCAGCCTGCACCGGAAGTACCGAGTGTTATCGGTGCATGGCCAATTTCACGTTCCTCATCTCCCTTCTCTCCAGTGTTGAAGTGTTGTTCTCCAAATTTGATAGAATTCCCTCAAGAGTCTTCTCCGCCGCCGATGCAGAAAGCCATGAGCCTTGACTCTATCTGTTCCGAGCCTCTCGCTCAGAACAATGGAAAAATCGAATTTCCTACTGCGACCGCAGAAGAATCGAGAGATTCATTCAATGTCAGCGCAAATAATGCCGATGACCTCAGTATCACGGGCAACTCCGACAACTCTGAAATCAAAGCGTTGCAACTCTCCATCAAAGGGCTTGAGGTACATCATGTTTCTCATTGCCTCATGCATACGTTCATACTTTTCTCTTATACAGGACGAAGTATCCAGACTACAAATCTACAGACGTAAATACAAAGCCCGCTTCAACAACAACGTTCACCATCTCTCGGACAAGCTGTCAAGCCTCGACGACCGCATCTCCGACGTGCACGCACAGTATATGATGCTTGTTGATCGTGTTGACTCTACTGTCGATGTTGATATCCCCGATCTTCAAACCCAAATAGAGGCCCTTCGCGAGCAGGTAGAGGCTTCCAACGCTTCTATCAACCCCGATAATTCTCTAGAACCGATACATAACCGTGCTGATGTAGAAGCTAGTATATCTGTGCTTCATACACTCGTCGCTGGTACGTCTGCCCCAAGGGCTTTTCTCTCTATAGCTGATCCACTTCAGACATGCGCGTTCTACATGAACGTACGGCGGAGCAAATGGACACGGAGCTACGCCTCGTGCGCGAGGCACGCGACGCTGCACTTGCTCAGATCGCCGCGCATGTTGAAGCGCAGGCGCAGGTACGTATACCCCTTGACCGCCGTGCGGAACGGCGCTCTGAATACTTGCAGAGCACCTCTTCTTCCTCTGTTTCCACGCGCCCATCGTTGAAACGGAAACGTTCTGATGATGCCTGTGATGCCGACTACGTGGTGGGCGAGAACGGCAGTGAGGGAGCTGACAGATGTAATGAGGATACTGGTACTGGTTCTGGCGATGCTATGATGGCAAATCTCGCGGTTCCTCCTGCCTCTGCCTCCATCGCTCGATGCTGTCACCATCACAATCCTAACCCGCCACCTTCAAAGCGCGCCCGGAGGATCGCCGCTGTCGCAGTGCAGACCGCTACCGCTGTGACGGTTGGTGCCATCGCAACGTGGTCTGCGTTGGCATTCAGTTGAATGTGTGCTGTGTGTGTTGTGTGTGTGTGTGTGTGTGTGTGTGAAACGTGTGACTTTGTGTGGTGAGTTCAGTGGACCTAACAATATTTCAAGGTCGTGAGGAAATATTCTAAAGCTTTCATTCTTTTGTTGTACATGTATTTTATTGGATTTGCCTGTGTTGGTGTATCAATATGGCAATGAATGTGTAGTATGTCAATAATGTAAATAAACCAAATGAACATTTTTCCACCTCATGAGGTCAAGATGCAATGCATATAGTGAAAGTCAATATCTAGTTGATTCGATTGTATAAATATAAACTAATGATATTTAACCCAAGCAAAATCCCTCAACTATGATGAATATGACGGTACACCGTATTTTTTCTTTACATCCCTCGTTAGTGCCCGCAGCATCGCCACCGTAACAACTCCAGGTGCTGGACTCGCTTCAGTCTGAGCGAGAGATACATTTGAAACAGAAGGCGAAGGTAATAGAGTGCCGTTGCTGTTCAGACTAGGGGTCAGTTCATCTTCGAGCCCTGAATCATCAGGCGAGAAGAGTCGTCTTCGTTTCGATTGCGAGCTGCAGAACATTCGTTCAGTATTGCACTATCGTCGATAAGGGTAACAAAATCAACCTCGCATGCTCTGCTTCCGTCTCCTCAGTAGTGCTCCTACGCTTGGGCGATCGCCTCGTGACCGAATGCAATATCCTACCCAGATGCGTCCTGTGAGTCTCATACGCCGCATTTTGTGCTTCTAAAGCAGCCGTGACTTCGTTTATCGGTATGCAGAACTTCTCTCCAGAATCCACCTGTAGACTAGCTTCAATCTGAGATTGCGCAAAATCCCAGAGTTGTGCAAAAAATTCTCGGCTAGGAAAATCTGAGAAGACCTTGAGAACCCGAAGAAAAGGAGACTACGAGACTAAAGCGCTGACTAACCCTGACCAATGTTCCTGTGTGACTGGAGATTGAGAATTATATTGTCCGCACTCGAGCCTACTTTCAAGAACCAAACGATGATTCGATCGTACGCGGAACTTCGATGGAAAGGTTAGCAATTAACTATGCCCATCATGGAAACAACATACTCATTGTCCGTAATTGCACTATTAAAGGTCGGAAGGATGTCATGGGGCATTTGTCTTGAGATAAGCGAGACGACAGAATGGGCTGCGGTATTGATAAGCGAAGTGGCGACCTGGACTACTTGACCAAAAAGGTGCCAATCGACTAAACGATGTTAGCAAGAATACAAATCAAGTAACTCCTAACTCTCACAATACTCATTGGCGGAACATACTTCTGCCCAATCTGATATGAAGGAAATTAACGATGGCTCGAAAAGTTTGAACATGCCTGAAAACAAAGATAAGACATGTGACATTCGACATAGAACGTGAAAAGGTATATAGCATACCACGAATGTTCAGCTCTTTGATAAATTTGCCTTGAACGTCCAACGATAAATTGTTAAGGGCTTCGCCAAGTTTTCCGTCCAGATCTTTCGTTTTGGATGTGATTGAAAACGTGCAATAGCCTTCAATAGTCTGACTCTCCACGAGTTTTTTCACCTATAGGATGTGAATCAGGTAGATGAGCAGATATGAGGGACCAACTGACCATATCAATGAAGTCTGTTGCAGTTGTAGCGTGGTCTTGCTCTATCCAAGAGATAATCAAAAGAGATGGTAAAAATCGACGTTCGGAAGGAAAGGCTTGAACGATATCTCGAAGTCGAGAGCAATCATCCAAGATACGATACTTCCTTGCTGAATGCGTCAATAGCGGATTATCGAACTTAAAATGGCTTTCACCTTTCCAATTCATCTGCAACTCCTTCTACGGGCGTGCACTCAAAAATGATAAGTCCAGGCGAGTCCGGGTCCTTCGTGTGTGTTAGAGGTATTGAAAAGATCGCTTCCGATACCCAATCGCCAGACACCGGAACGTCGAATTTGCGTTCCAGCCAAATAGCCGTGGCATCGCTAACAGAATTCATGGAAAGCCAGATGTGCCATGACGGGTGTGGGAGAGCACCTTCGAGCTTCGACTTCACATGACTCGTAATGACTTGAAGGAACGAGCCCTTGGCCCACCGACGTTCATGCTCTTCGTGGTTCTGGAGTGAGAAGGAAACAACATAATAATGAGCGTGACAATTCCTCCACGTTGAAGAGTTGTAGACAAGGCGACTGGAAGTGGAATGGAACAGCTATGCACCTCTTTGAACCGTTGAGCAAGTTCTTCATCTGTCCGCGGAGGGTAGTAATCGCTGGAGACTCGTCGTCGCACCCGTTTCTTGACGGGAGACTTGATGACCATGCCAGGACCGGCAGAAATCCTGCGTTTCTTGTCAACGTGCACCGGTGACTGTCGCTGGTACTTAATCTTGTCCTTATAGGCCTCGCTTTGTCGACAGGCCTCTATCCATGCAATGCGTTCAAGAAGACGCCTGTGCCAACGTCGTAGACATGTCTTGACGACTAAAGACTTCCGAATAAAAAGAACCGATCTGTTCTCCAAGTCTTGCTTATCAACTTCCGGTTTGACGAGTGACTTGCCTTTTCCATTGATGTTCAGGAGAAGTCCACTAGGGTGTTCCGAGCCGGATTTCAACAAAGACTTTCGATTGAAAAAAGACTCAGACGGTCCTGACGTCGTTGGAGAGGGCACAAAGAGTGGGCTCAAGATTTCATGATTCGATGTGGCTACGTTGCCTTTTCCGCTAAGAAAGTTAAGTATACTCTTGGTTGGTGGACCAACAGTAGGTGTAGCAGGTAAAGAAATTAGCTGTGGTCTTGGAGGCGGAGGTGGAACAGTTGGTGTAGCGAGAGGACGGTTAGAAGAAATTGAAGAAGTGTTTGTGTCGATCTTCGACAAGATTGGAGTGTTCGTCGAAGTCCGCCGTATAGGAGCTTGAGGGGTTGTAATTGCTGAGGACGATGAGGAAAGGGAGGTAGAGGACAGTATAGGTGGAGTGGGGACAGGAGACAGGTTGTTGTTTTGAGATAATGGGCTTGGGCTCGGAGTTGAAGATCTTTGAAAAAATGTTCCAGTCGAAGTCTCTTCAGAAGCAGTCGAAAGGTTTATCTGTGAAGGAGACAATTTAGGATCAAAAGGCACTGCCATTGGGTTAAGGGACGAAGGAGTCGTCGCTTGCTTCGCGCCTGAAGAAAGGCTAGCATCAGAGATGCTTGGTCCCAAGCTGCCAGATCCGCCAAAGAACGACTTTTGAGTGGCAGCATTCAATGACGCTGGGGAGGGGTTCATCCCTGCTGACTTGGTTAAAGTTGTTGTGGAAGGGTTTGACTGTTCATTGAGAGATACAAAGACACTTTTCGTCGGTGCGGAAGCTGACGCATTGGTGGTAGGTGTGAAAGTGGATCCATTGAACGAAAGACTGTTAGTCCCAAAGACATTAGGGGGGGATATAGTGGCAGCAGTCGATGCCTGAGGTAAAGATGTTGGTTTCTCAGAGGCTGGAGTCACAGATCCACCAGATACAGGAATTGACGATGACGGGCAGAACGTTAGACCGCCAAAAGGTGATGACGTGTTGAAAACGTTCGGTGTGGTTTTGATCAATGAGAAGGCAGATGGAATTGGGAAAGGTTGTAGTGCTGATGTGCCATCAAATGCTGAGGAAGATGAGTGGAAGACGTTCGCGTGTGGGACCTGGGATAAACTTTTTGGCTCTGTTTCATCTTCCGTCAGAAGTGATTCATCTTCAATCTCGTCCTGCTCTTCGTGTACCTCGTCTACCTCGTCTACCTCGTGTCCCGGCTCTTGAGAATCGTGTATGGAAGGAGTGACTCCATCAATAATGTCCGAGATGCTCAGGTCTCCTCGAATAGCATCTATATCATCAATGGCGTCTTTCCCAAAATGACGTTCCAAAATGCATGCCATTAAGTAGATCATGACGACACTTCCTTTTTCACGGAGAACGCTGGCGAGTTCTCCGAAAATCCGCATGCCTTGGTCGTCAACCTTCAAGACGGATGTCTTGTCAATAGGCGCACTTCTTCGTTGGACATGTAGACGAAACTCTGTCGTCAGCTTAAAAACCGGGTGCGAGCTTATGTGTTCCGGAATCTCCTCGTGACGCTCTTTCTGGTCGCGTATGTGGATAAGGCGATGATAGACCCGCATTTCTAACTCTGCCGGGGATTCGTAGCGGCCTCGTTGATCATCGTAGAACTCTTTAAGACTTTGCAACGCTTAAATATAGTCAAGACATATATCTGTCAAGGGGAAATAATGACAGACTGTTCATAAGTTGTTGTTCCTCTAAGGCAATAGAAAATTTGGGAGTGTCCCGCTCGAGATGCAAAGCCAGTATATGAAAACGAGCACAACGATCATGGCAAACTATAGCTTCCGGACCGTAGCTATGCTGCATTGTAAAATCGTTACGAACAGCTCTTGAGCGGTCACGTATGAAATCATAGGTCGCGGAGAATCCTCCTCGCGGGAGCAAATCATGGAAGAGATAATCCAAAGTTTTCTGAAAGACTATAAGAGGAGGATGAGGATAATGACGAATAACTCCGCACAATCAGAACGTGAGGAGGACGTAAGTCGGAGGGCAAAGTCTTGTCGCCTGCAGCACGTTCATACATTTTGACAGCGCGTTTGTGATCAACTCGTTTTGAGCCAGGTATCTAAAAGACACATCGAAGCAGATTTGATTGGGCAGGATAGCACGGCTACATACCGTTTCCCACTGAAAAAGATTGTTTTCTCGTTCTCGCCTGTACCGCTCGAAGCGCGGACACATATCTGTACAAGTTCCAACTACGGTTATTGCATCTTCCAAGCGCTTGGGAACAGCCGGATCGTCCATTTTCCCCTCAGCTATCGCCTTCTTTCTTTCGGCTTCGCGAGCTTTAACAAGCTAGTGTCGAATTTCAAAGATTAGCAATGGTATAATGTATGGAACTACACACCGAGCGCCAGAACTCCTCTCTCTCCTCTGTTGTCTCCAGCACCGGCTCTTCTGGTTCCTCAAACCACTCAACACTTCGGTGATCCTCAGGCTCATCCATCATTCCGTCCAGGACAGAATGCTCCGACTCCGAATTTCCATGATTCGACGAAAGTGCAGGAGTTGAACGAAGAGATACGTTTGAGAATCTACCTCGACCGCGAGACGCGCCTCTCCCTCTATGGCCACCTTTGTGGCCTCCACGCTCCCACCTTTCACCATCGCTATAATAAGGAGTGCTGCTTCCGCTGCGTTGACCATTCTCGCCAGATACCCACTGACGATTTCGTGAATGAGGTTGCGTAGCTCCTCTTCCTCGAACGCGAACATGAGGCACCGAGTCCATAGTAGAACAGTACAAAAGAAAAGGACCTTTGTGTACTGTTGTTCAACGTAAGGTGAGATAAACAATTACCAAATTTGTTCACTTGTCCCCTGCCATCACCACAGCTTCTGTCGTATTTATGAAATAAGAAATCACCAACTGTCGCATATTCTATGGAGTCAGATGGCTGTGGAATTTTTGCAATTGTTTGTTGCAACGTTCTCACGGGTATCTGCCTCGACTTTATGGCAATTCGTGCGTCGACGTATGCTCGAGAGTATCTTGGTGATTTGCTTAATAGCTGCTTTTTTTGTATCCAGGTCATTATTGCACGGAGTCTTTTTGTAGCTGTACCCGAAGACATGAGAATGAGAACGAAGACGCTCTGGAACGACAGGCTTTGATCCCAACAACGCAGGAAGGGCCACGAGCACAACCACCAATGTTGGCGTAACAGACTTCGCAAGCTGTCTAGCATGAACGTGTTTGTTGCACTCCTATGTTGCACGTTGCTCTGTTGACGAATTCTAGGACTAAGATTTCATCATATCCTACCCTGTAACCACGTTGACTACATCTTTTGTTGCAGATCCGAATAAGCGGATGTTCTACAATTATATCTTTTATGGACTACAAATATGACAAACATGTGTTTCGATGACACGATTTCGCGATACCAATATGTCGTGCACTTCATCTGTTGCTACCCAAAAATAATATACTCTGTTCGCTTCATCCACGGACTTCCATCTTTCATCTCGCTGTCAGCCATTACTGCAGGAATCCAAGAAATCCCGGATTCGGATCCTTGTGGCCGATACTGACTGTTGGGGACGGTTGTGGAGTCGAGGATCAGGAGAGCGCCTTCTGGTGTGAATAACAGTAGCCTTCTAGGTGGTTCTTCCTCCGAATAAATTGCCTCGAGGCAACCTCATCCTTGCCTCTCATCGTACTTCGTGAATACAGTAGCATGCATCGGCACGGGAATCATTCGACAACTATGGAATGCGATGTATAGTGGAGTGGTAAAATGGTAAAATGCGATCTATCGTTCAATGGAAGCCACAGCTTTCAATTATCGCTTAATTTGATGAATGTGATTTCTCTTCTCTTTTCGCAAGCATCTTATGACATCCTAGGACTCATACCCGGACATTAATATTGTTGCGCCGCTAGACTTGATTTTATGATTTCTATTCGGGAGAAATTGGAGCTGTTATTTGAGATCATCCTTCGGGAATGAAACCGGCGGTGCACTTAAGAATTGGCGGCCGAGAATTGATGTCCTGCCACCAACTCGGATGGTAAAACATATGAAGACGCCTACTATGATTAAAGGAGAAAAACATGTAGAGTATTATCAAAACATGACAAGATACTGATTAATTGTTACAAGGACTAAATGTTTTAAGATATGTGATTGAGATGTGCCCAATAGCGATGGCATCAGCTATGCATAATAGAAGCAGTGCATCCAAATCATACGTTTGTATGTCAGTATATAAATTGCAAGCAAACGTCCAAGAGTGTCAACGCGATGCCAAAGTGTTCAACATATTTGCCACATCTTAACGTAGTCACTGTTACACAGCAAGATTGTCAGCGTTCGACGTCAGCAAGTTATATCAGATCTGATGAGACCATGTACGCACACAACCAAGGCACGGTCCTCGACGGTAGTAGGCCATGTAGGTAGCCATTGATTCTTGTTCCTCCAGAAATCTGCCATCGCATCTAAAAAATCCATCATTGATAAATTCAGTGACTCAAGATAACAACTCACTTTGTGAACCGTCCAGCCAAGGCTTGTCCCCAGCACGATCAGGGAACCAGCCGTTCGTTCCACCGACGGCCACGTTCAGAATGAGATAAAATGCTAAGGAATGTCAGTGATCAAACGTTCTGCAAGAAGACGTTGTGCGCCTACACTGGTCGAAAGGAGCGGCTGTCGTTCCATTGACCCATGGATTTTCCAGTATGATTGACTCAGAACCATTCTGGACGACAGGAGGAAAGTCACCGCGTTCCCAGAAGCTCTCCTTGTTGAGTGTGAGCACAGGCATCATATGATGCAAGCGAGTATCAACGTAGATCCGCCTGGACGAACAGACATCCAGTTAAGACTTATAGAGCAAGAAATTAATTGTAATGAACTCACATAAAATCTTCAGTCCACTCAAGGGCATAAGTGTGGAAATCAGTGTCATATGAACCACGCCTTAGGTTCCATGCACCAAAAGTCTTGGCTACTGCGTTGAGCCAGGTCAAAGGACCCCAGTTAAGTGATGCCCGGACCCAATTGGTACCCCTATGCAACGCGTAAGTATCTGGATATTGAGTACAGAACAATGGCATACTGTCGAGGATAGTTGGGACCATTTCCACGCGCTTCCATGATATCGATTTCACCTAGGAGGGAGATAGTGAGCACCATCCTAAAAGCCTGCCCGACATGAAAAGAAGTTGGCTGGACTTACCACTTAGGGGCCAAGTACCATACTTGTTATCAACAGGAAGCATCCAAATCGCGGGCCACAACTAAATGCGACACGTGTCAAGACCTCGCCACATACAGTCCATCAATTCCACTCACCCAATCTCTGAACAAAAGTTAGACACAAGGTTCATTCCATTGCTTTCAGTGCACGTACCCTCGAGGAATTTTGGCCCGAACCTCTACTCTCCCAAATTTAATGCTGGCACTCTTTCGTGTACTAATCCGTGCACTCTGGACAGGATTGATAATGGTCCCAGCAGTTGCGTTACTAACGGCTGAACAGGCTTTGGTGTATGCCTCGACGTCGAACTCTGCACCTGGAACAACGTTGCCGGCGGCTGTCGTTGCACCTTGCGAAGATTGAGTATACTGCACACCCCCTGTGATATTGTAGGTGCATCCAGTGATGTTGTAAATAAAACCATCAACTATAGCAGCTTCGCCAAGATTATCCGAAGTAAGCGTGGGTGCGATGTAAAGGTGACCGTCCTTGACGAAAGAGTTGTTACTCGATGCAGTAGTCATTTCAAACTCTCCATTTCTACAAGAAAAAAATCAGTCTGAATAGCGCTTGATTAGAGGACCGGCACTTTCCCAAATCCACTCATGTCCACCTCTCGGAAAAAAGTACCGTTATCGCCAAAAACGCCCTGTTCGGAATCAAATTCCTCGTCGAGGACGAGGCAGAGATTCTCCTTGATTAGAGGGACGTTTTTCCATCCAAAATAGCAACGGATAGCACCACACGCAATCCCAATCAACATAACACCATAAGTGATGAAATAGGCAAAGCGACTGTAAGGATCGCGCTCTTCAAGCCAAGGCTTCTCAAGAGAGTCTTTAGATGACAGCATCGTAGACTTATGACGCGTAGGCTTAACCTTCGCCGTGGGTGCTGTACTCATCATAGTAAGGGGCCGCGGGGGGGGAGAGGTAAATGCTTCTCTCATTCGACTCGTCGATTCGCGGTTAGACTGAGCATCGGCAGTGCTCGGGCGGCTACCAAAGTTTCCTGAGAAGCGGCCTATGTCCGCTACGCTAGTAGCACGAGATGTCACACCACTCTTGTTAGAACTTGAGCTGTTCGGCGCATGAGTGTGAATAGGCGATTCCATCACGCTAGAACCAAAGCTGAGCGTGCTTCCAGGAGGAGAAAATGGATTAGCTGTGTTGCCAACCGTGGCATTGGGAGGCGTTATGGGAGCCGTCTCAACGTAAGAAGCAGCACCAGACGTCGTTCGAGAGTGCGATTGGGGTTGACGATCAGACTCAGCATCACTGGACCCTTGCAAAAAGAATCGCAGGTGAGGAGGAGTGAGCTTTACTGAGTCGTCCTGGGCTTGGTTGGAAGCCGGCTTCGACATGGGCACGATACGAAGGACAATTGCGAACGCAAGCAAAGAGTCTTATGAGCAGATGGTGCGCGGCAGGGATATAAGAATGGCTTCCAACTTGCCAACAAATAGATATTTGTGTACCTTGGCTTCGATGATCTGAAGGCCGGCAGAACCGATTGCCCCATCCAGCAGTACTTTTTCTTCTTGATCAAAGGTTGTTGTTGAGTTGAGAGGTCTCGGTATTTTTAGGTACCGTATACCCCTTTTGAACTGCCAGGTTGACGGACCGTTTTTCGGGATCCTGATCTGGATTTTAGCCGGGGACATGCTGACCGTTGATATCGCATGTACTATGTCGCTCAGCTTATTGTACGACGTGATACCCTCTGTTGCGTCGATCAATCTTTCAGATAGAGTGTTCTTGGTATGAGCTTGCAGATTGACTCTCTGAGAGTCTGGGTCGGTTGGTAGCACGTGGCGCTGTTTTAAACCGCTGCTCTTTTTGGGATTCTTTACAAGGACGGGTACGCCGCTGATAACGGACAACGGCACTGGTCAAAGAATTTGAATGAACTGCCACGAGTTGATGCGTATCTGTCAGTTGTCACCACCGTGTGATTTAGTTATGTGTAGACATATCGAGGCTCAGTTCATACGATGAGTAATAACTATTTATCGAGCTCATGACGCAGTTCAATGAACATCACTTTTACAAGGGTGAGCAGAGCTCGAGCTCGGGATCAGCCTAACGACGAAGAGTACCGCGCGAATGTGTACGTACGTATTCAATATCTCGTTCTCAGGGATCGATCAGGTCACTGTCACGCATCGATATATTCCCTTCTTCCTGGTGCTATGCAGCGCTGTGCTTGTGCTCATGCTAGATGACAAATGACTCAAACTCGTAAGAGTCACGCAACACTGATTAAAAGTAATTCTTATCATTAGAGGCAGCTTAATCCTCTCAGCTTCAACACTTAGTCTGACTATAGTTGGTGCACTTTTTGTTTAACGCAAGTTGTTTCTCAGCTGGCAAGCTCGACCACGTACTCGATAGAGTTGCTAACTCCGAGAAGGATCCGATAAGGAAGGAATGAGCGTCATCGCGTCAGGAGTGCTTGCTTTGGTTCGACGACGATCAGGGAGAGCAAGCCCTGAACCATAATCCTCAGAAGGGAAAACGCTTGGAGCTGCGATCAGTAGGTCGAGTAGAGGAAGGATGTATACTACTACTAGATATAAACCTCTGCTTCTCACACCTCCAGAACTAACACGTTGAACATCCCAAATTGTTCAATTCCAGAGAATGTTGGACGCGTTATGGAGGCCACGAGTTACAGCCGGAGGGTTGCCAATGTTTAGCACTTCAGCCGTCGCTTACTTCAGGCCCGAGGAACGATGACAGATAATAAAATACCGGAATTATGTGAGGGAAAATCCCCATAAGACTAATACCTTGACTATAGATGAAAGGGACTGATTTCCTCCAGATTGCAGAGGATTCCTGTCATTTGACAGTTCAATTAACAAGTTTGCCGTACTGGTGCGAAGTTTCGTAAGCAGCTCCAACAATAAGCAGGAACTTAGACCGTACGGACCTAACCTTTGAAGTCTTCACTTACCCAGGTAATTAATACCTTTCCTAAAGGAACAATACCGATCAAGGGACTAGCTAGATACACATTTATTTCTGCGCTAAATCGAAAGCGGGAATCAGTGGCGCCCGACAACTATAGCAGCGCATCATATTCTGTGAGAGTTAGAATGTACGGCTTACCCCGAATGCACTGACATCTCGCATATTGAGATACAACGATACATTCGATAGCGACTCTTCACATAGAGAAAGCTTTCCAGGTCGATGAGCAACCATAGTTGAGATCATAAGACAAGACACGAGCAAGTTTTCTCATCAGAATACCACGTTTCGAAGTTACCCTGAAAGGATGCAAGGAGTCTGGGAACGTGCAAGGTCTTGGAACAGGGTTGGGAGAGTTGTTTGCCGATTCCTAACCCAGGATTCAGTACACGAGTATAACAGTGTCCTCAGAACAACATCAGAAAGCTTCTCGAAGAGATAGATGTGACAATTCACTATGGAACGAGGAAGTCATTTTGGCCAAAGCGATACTCGTCAAGCTGAATGTGCGTTGACCTTCGCGTGAACACCAAAAAATTTGTCACATCGTCGTGACACTGACAATTGACTGTTAATTAAATGGCGAGTCTCTCACGCGCTGATGACGGCGCTCGACTGCGCACATATTTCATGATTGCTCCGGGTTTCCCGTGGAACCTGAAGCTTATAGAATAAGGCAGGCGCGGTCATCGGCTCGACTGATGGAGCTCTACGGCCGAGCAAACTTTACCTTGGACTACTTAAGCTTGGGGAAACTCTTACATAGGCTTAGAGCACTAGGCAGCGCCACGCCATATGCACTGGAAGCCGAGGTTATATTGGAAACTCTAATTATATACCCCGAGATATGGGTTGGAAATGGTTGTAGGGATTCTGTCACAATTATCGCTCATATTGCCTCTCAGCACGCGCGATCAACAACACCCTTTCTCAATGTTCTCGTTTTCGCCGAGAGATCAGCTTTGTGCTCATCAATTGGGGATCGTTTCCCGATACATACATAATCCGATCAGAATCTCGAGAAGGAGGCCAGTATAATGTGTCTATTCAAGGAACCTGTATGCATGTGTTGCTATCTTCGACAAGGCTGCTTCCGGAGCAATCCTTCAACTACCGAACTGTCACTTCCCATCTTCCGTCATTTTTGGCCTGTACAGCCTGCCCTCGCGATCTCTGATGCCGAATCTGGGAGCCTGGGTTCTTCAATGGGATCCTTGACGGAAGGAAGGGCCTAATGATAACGCTGATTCACACACATTAAGTTGGCTCTCTTTTTAACCGCCCTACCTTCGTTCCTTTCTTCAGGCCCCGTTACTCTATTTTACGACTCGGCTTTCAGTCCACCTTGCTTGTCAGCCAGTAATTAGGCACCATGGACTATGACTCCTACGACGCTGTCTTGCACTGGATTTTTCGCTCTGTACGTAGTCATCACGGAGTCCGTTTCAATATAAGTACACTGACTTTTTTACCAGACGCAGGGGGACGCTTGGTTCAAACCCTCCGAGGAAAATATATCTGCTGGTGTCTGCTTACGAGTGGACCCTGGACAATTTCGCGTCTTCCCATATGAGAATCCATACTTGGTGCCCTTCGAAGCTGCTATACGTTCATTGAATCCATTAGTTGCCGTTAAACTTCGCAATGCTGCTGTTCATTCGGCTCTTGCTACTGTGTACGTTTGAATCACTGTCCTTCTTGTCTCCAATGTTCAATTTCCCTCAGACCTGAAGATGCAGAGGCCATTTACATCGACCACGATACTCGGATTCAAGTGCTCGACTCGGTGAACCATCTCCCCAAAGCTGACAAAGAACAATGTGGAGCTTTCATTGTACGTCCCTATATCAGCCCTTCGTTGGAGTTTCTTCTCATTGAACCCGTAGCGTGATGAACGTGTTTTGGTCGTATGGTCTGATGACCTTGACCACATTGTGCCCTTATGCTCCGAATTCGAGGAAAAGATAATGAAGCTCGTTTGGCGTACCCGTACCAACCAGAACTCCATTGTGTCTTCCACGACATCCTCCGCTTCCCCTTCCACCACTGCATCGGACGTCAACCTCAATGAGAAGAATGCTCACCAGTCTGTCACTGTCACTGACGCCGTTGCTGCCGCTACTCTTGCTGAGAAAGAGGGCAATACGGCACCTAAACAAGAACTTGCACCTACCGCGTCGAAATGGGGCTGGAGCTGGAGACTGTCCAAGAAACGTCCTTTGAAGGCCAAGGACGTTGAAAAGGGTACCAGTGGTCGCGAAGACCGGCCCATACGTCTCTTCGGCCCCTTTTATGATGGTCTCGGCCTTGGTTTTGCCATCTGTGAGCGTGTTTTTGAAATGGGAAGCTTCTTTGCCTCACAATCTCATAGTCTTCATCTTAAGTGGTCTGGCTATCCTGCTAGAAGAGTACCTTCTTGATCACAATGCCATTCGTTTCGCCCTCTTTGTTACAGCACCGTTTCTCTTTTGCGTGTCTCTGGTACGTTTCATTACCCTTTCAAGTGGTGCCAGCAACGTTTAATAACGTGTGTTAAGTTTTTTGCCCTCCAAATCGTTTCCAATGTATCTTTCGTGTATGTTACCTCCTGGTTCGCAGAATCGAATTAGACTAACGGAATGCTTAGTTTAGGACCTGTTGCGCAATATCACGAGAACTCGCGTTATTACTCTGCGATAAAGCCTCAGTCTAATACAGAGGTTGACTCTCAGTTGCCGCATATCACTATCGAGATGCCCGTTTATAAAGAAAGCCTTGAAGAGACAATGTGAGTATAATGCCAAATTTATCTAAGTAGGCGCCTGGTGATGACACATGGCGCTTCTTATTTTCTTCGAAATTTTACTCATCGCTTATGGAAATATTAGCGCGCCCTCGGTATTTTCGCTTAAAAAGGCTATGCAAACCTATGCTCGGCAAGGTGGTACCTCGGCTATATTCATCCACGATGATGGGCTTCAGATTATCGATGAAGCTGAAAGGCAGAAACGTATCTCCTTTTACGCCAACCACAACATCGGTTGGGTTGCTCGCCCCGGACACTCAAGTGATTCTGATGGCTTCAAGCGTGCTGGTCGTTTCAAGAAGGCTTCTAACATGAACTACGGTTTGCAGGTACACATTCCTAGACTTAGAGCCCGTTGAGAATGTTCGCTCATGTTACATGCAGCTTTCGTTGTTAATAGAAAAGCATATTCTCGCACTCGAGGCGTCTGGCATGTATGATGTCAACTCCGACAGTGACTCTTTAGAAGACAAAGCACTTGAGCTTGCGATTGAAGAAGTTTATCAAGCAAATGGCGAGAAATGGAGACCTTGGGCAAAGAATGCTAGATCACTTCGTCTTGGTGAAATAATTTTAATTGTAGATTCCGACACCATTGTTCCTGAGGTGCGTATCCGGGCACAATCCACAACATGTGACCTAATAGTCCAGCAGGACTGTCTCCGAGACGCTGCGCGTGAGTTGGCTGAATGTCCAGAGGTCGCTATCATACAACATGAGTCTGGTAAAATATATTCGTCCTCTTCCTTGACATGTACTTATACTTGTCGTTGCAGATGTTATGCAGGTCGCGCATCACTACTTCGAAAACGGTATCGCTCACTTTACACGTCGTATTAATAAGTGTATTTCCATGGGTTGTGCGAACGGTGAAGTCGCGCCGTTTGTCGGACACAACGCTTTCCTCCGTTGGTCAGCTCTCCAAGATGCTGCTTTTGTCGATCCAGCAGATGGTGTTACAAAGATTTGGTCGGAAAGCAACGTTTCTGAAGACTTTGATATGGCTTTGCGGCTACAAGTATGTTATGTTTTGCACAGCGAGAAACTGTTGTTCACATTTTCCGCAGCTCAAGGGATATATCATCCGTTGGGCTACGTATTCAGATGGGGGTTTTAAGGAGGGTGTTTCTCTCACAGTTGACGATGAGCTCAATCGGTGGCAGAAGTACTCTTATGGTTAGTATTCCGAAAGCATAAATTTGTCTCACCTAATTTGCTCGTCGATAGGTTGTAATGAGCTGATTTTCAACCCGTTGATTAGCTGGTGGCGTATGGGACCCATCACAAAGCAGCTTCGACTCTTCCTCTGGTCCGCGGCACCAGTTCACTACAAGGTTACGATGATGTCCTACATGTTTTCGTACTATGGTCTTGCCGCTTCTGCTGTCCTCTCTGTTCTGAACTACCTCCTATTGGGGTGGGCCCTCGACGTCGATGGTTACTACCTGCATAGTTTTGAAATTTGGCTTGCTTGTACGATTGTCTTCCCGGGAGCTGGCAATTTTGGATATACCCTCCTTGAATATCGTCTCGGTCAACGCGATATTTTCTCTGCCCTTGTTGAGAATTTAACGTGGATTCCATTTTTGTGAGTTCATTCTCCTATGTTCTCATTCAGGTAACTAAGTTATGGTAGCTTTTTCTTCTTCGGCGGCCTTAGTATCCATCTTTCAACTGCTCTCCTTGCCCACATGTTCTCTTACAACATTACCTGGGGTGCTACGAAGAAGGTTATTTGACATTTTTGATGTGGTCTTCGGAACCTGATCACCTTACTAAACAGGAAGTTGAGCGTTCAAACTTCTGGATCGAGATACCTAGGATATGGAAGCGCTTTTGGTTTGCATTCGTGCTCTGTTTCATTGCTATTGCTGCCATTGTCATTCTTTCGACTGGCCTGATTCCTCCAGAATGGAGAATACCAGGAAGTTCATGGGCCGTCATCTTGCCTCTTGCAATTGTAGCAGCAGGGCACATTCTCTTCCCGGTGAGTTCATCTATGACAAGTCAATCCGATAGAATATGAACATCCAATACAGATCGTTCTCAACCCGTGGCTCATGGTTTTCTCGTATTGAGATTGCTTCTTCTGGGTGTTGTCTCAATCCCATCATCATCATGTCCACTTTCCCATCCACTCTCTTTGGCGGTATTTATCACAAATGAACCATTATATCTTCTACATACTCTTGGGGACAGGACTACAATCATTGACATTCCTGTTCATGTATTGACAACTATAGACTTTCATACTTTCAATCACTAGTATAATTTTACGACACGATAAGTAGCGTGTTCCTTTGCTGGACTCTGATCAGTGACAAACAATCCAACTGATATACATCAGGCAATTACTGAGCTCGCTACCAAGACGTTCATTTTCGTCCCAGCCTTGTGTTCGATTTCAATCATATGCACGAACGATTAGAACTTCGGCCGAAAGGTACTTGTTAAAAAGCAAGAGCTGGTTTCATACAACTCACACGAACATAGAACATAGCAATACTTGGAATTTCGCGAGGTTAAAAGAATATCAAATCAAGTTAAGAAGCGTGCAATAACAATGTCCATGACTGCTTAATTGAGGTATAAAAATCCAGAGTCCACATAGCGAGCTTGAAGAGAGATGTCCATCCAGAAATAACATTAGTCCATTAAACACCGGGGAGTGTGAAGCCAGGAATATCAGGCCAGTTGCCCAACTGAGCAGGGTCTCCACCGATCCGTACCCATTTTGAATGAGATGGTGTAGGGCCGTCCAGAATGAACAGTTGGTGCCAAGCAGGCGGGGAAACACCAGAGTTTGGAGGAGCACGGATAGTGCAAGTCGTGCCAGAGCAGGTGAATGCGGGGAAGATGGTCCTCGCGCCCATGGAGTTTCCGTGAGTACTTGACGAAGCTGAGGTCGTAAGGCACTTAGTAAAAGGCAAAGCGATTTGAGAGCCGTAACGCGACGTACCACTGAGGAGAGAGATCCGTAAGTTGGCCATAGTTCCTTGGAATAACTTGACGTTGGTGATGGTGTATTCTCCACCGTACGCCCAATCAGTTGCTGAGATATTGAACTCAGGAGGGCGGAAGCCCTGGTTAAGGTATGGAGGAATATAGACCTTAATGAGGGTCAGTTGTCTGGACGTTTGTCGCCACGAAAGAGCCTACCTCAATACGGAACTCTTCAGGATATTTCACTGTGCCATCAGGATTGTTCGTTTGGGGGTCCGATCCGGAGACTAGTACACGCCCATCAGGGAGCAAGGTGAGCTCCGAATGGTACAGACGCGCCACAATGGTGTTGTTGAGGATGGAGAAGCGTTGTCCAAGTGGCTTGGTAGGGTCATAAAGGACAGCGTTGAGATTAGGGTCAGTCGCGAGACCGAAACCAGCTACGCCCTGTTTTGCACCGTTCGCGATCAGATATGTACCGTCGGGAAGGCCAACCATGCAAGACATCACACGTTTCGACGGCTATTGTCCAGTGTCCAGCGACTTTAAAAATAGACTCATAGATGAGAAGACGAACCATACGTTCCAACTCCCAGGTGGGGTTGGAATCCTCTGGAGCTATAGAAACGCAACTGTCCAAGGCGTCGCCGGGACCTATAGTGGAGCCGCCGCAAATTAGGACTCTGAGAGGGTCTGTATAGGGGGCATGCTGAGGTAGAAGCATGGCTGAACCTTTATGAATAGATTAATTCTCATATTAGTTATGCACGCATGAACCTGTAGCAACCTTACATACCTTCTAGAGGGTAGGTACGTCCGGCCAGGACTAAAACCAATCATTTAATCGAAACCAGGTGATTGGGACAAGAACTTACAGTCGTTGACAGAACCAGGAATATTAGGAAGGACCTTGAAGGTGTCAAAGGTGACAGGGTCCAAGATGCGAGCCTCGTTCCAGTAACCTGTCCAAATATGAGGAAAAGAACGTAGTTCTGACGGTAAATCACTGACCGACGAAGAGACGCCTGCTGGGTAGGACGAACACGAAAGGATACAAATTATTGGGGTCAGTCCGCGCCAGCCAGTCAAGCTCAATGACGGTGTCACCACCGGGTGGCTTGGGAACGATTTCAAGGTTTGGTTGTGGTGATGCATTACTGCCTGTTTCACCGCCAATAACGAGTACTGATCCGTTTGATAACATGGAAGCCGTAGGGTACCAACGACCCCGCTGAAACGGCCGCTTGAGATCAGGTGGTCACTAATTCATCGTACACTGGTGCTTACCTGGAGTTTCAGGGCCGGATAATCTTCTTCCCAATCTGTAGTCCCATTCACACCATCGGAACCGCTCGGCGAATAAAGACGAAGACCAAATGTAGACTCCAGGGACCAGCCGCCGACATTGATCTGACGACCAGCCTTGTCGGGAAGGATAACACTTCCGGCACAAAAAACGTCACTCTTGACATGCATTTCACGCCAAGTCGCCGAGAAGTTGTTTACCAAAGTCAAATCCAACTCGTAGGCACCAGTGGAGTTGGGGAAACTTTAAAGCTGATGTGAAACGTGGCGCAAATTAGTAAAAATTTTCGACATACCCTGTACCGTCTTTCTCGAGGAAAGTCACCTTGTTGTTAATACCCAGGGTGGCAATCAGCGGAACAACAACACTGGGGCGATTTATACTCAATAAGGGTTGTGCTTTCTCTCATATGACATTATTACTTACCCAGGAACTAGGGAGTAACACATTTTGAGGAAGAAAGCCTGACGCAAAAATTGAGCAACATACCAAAGAACTTGAAAATTCAAGTTATCAATTTAGATATCTCGACGGTGACACGTAAGCACTTACTTCGTATCGTCCAATGTTTTCAGGTGTATTCCAAAGGTTCAAAGTGCCATTGTACTCGTAGTAATTGAGCCTGTTGCCAGCACCGCAGAGTGAGACCGGGTCTCCAGGGCAGGGCAAGTTACACTCTGGATTTGCACCAAAGACTGCGCCGTTAGTAACAGGATCGGTCTTGTCACCACAATCTGCAATGCAAGCATTATAAATACTTTCTCAGCACGGATGAAGAAATAGCATACAGCACTCCTGTCCAAACTGAAGTAACATATCAGTGAAAGTCTATTTTCAACAAGAGGGGCATCCTCACCTCAACACCCGAAGCCGGGAAACCAAATGCAGCACATTGATTCACGCAAGCAAGAGCAGTATTATTAGTAGGCCAGACAATCTTGTATGGAAGGGCTTTAACGCCGTTTGCAGGCTCGCTATAGCAAGTTACGGACAAAAAGTAATTTTCGAGCGGGAAAAGGACGAACCGTAGGCATCCCTTGTATTGCCAATTAGCAGGGAGGCCGGTCTGGAGAGGAGTAGGCACAGGAAGAACCGTGACATTGCCAGTGGAACTATACACAGACACACGGTTGGGCCCACCACATGCCTGACTGAACACCCACGTCGGTACAAGCAGTGATGAAAGGATGGAGATCTTACGTCGTGTTTCCAGCACATCCCATGTTACATGTACTATCATCTGCTGAAACGGCGCCGTCGACAAGAGTGTTTCCACAGTCTACATTATCGGTATCAATGTTAGTATAGGCGGGCAATAAAGCCGTGTTTCAAAGATAACGGCAGATAAGAACGTACAGCACTCATCTATGGATGAAGCAGTAAGCACGATAGGTTACCATAGGGAAATAATCAAACCCCAAATACCTCCGAACTCTGTTCCGGCAACAGTGAAATTTTGGGATGCACAAGCGATGACACAACTCTGAATAGTGTTGTTGGGATTTCCTCCTTGACCGAAGACAAGTATACGTCCAAACGCGTTGTCACTAAATGATAGCAAGAATGAAACGTCAACTCTTAAGGCAAAAGTGGCTAGACCTAAGTTAAACCTACACATAGCAGCCGGCATAAGAGAAGCTCCCTGGCAGGGGAGAAGTGACAGGGAACACGTTCGTTGGACCATTACCACCTCCAGGAGCGTGTGCAGGAAGGTCAGTGCCAGTGTAGTTGTAAACGTTGAGCCTATTAGGGCCTCCGCAAAACTCCTCAGAATTACCAGCGCAGAGCATGTTGCAGTCGGAGGCCGCGGCAGGAACACCACCATTCGCAAATGCATCACCACAGTCTAGTCCGTGGACAGTGAGCTGGACACCCTCCATCGCCAAGCTTGAGATAAAAAATGTACGTACAACATTCGCTAAGCAATGAAATGAGACGTCAGCCGTGTTCTCATAGCATCTTTGAAGTAGGTAAAGAAATATCAACTTACTCAGCAAACTCCGTTCCAGAAAGGGGGTACCCAGCCTTGAAGCACGCCGCCGTGCAAACTTCATTTGAGTTATTGGTCACAGCCATACCGACAGTAAGCGTACGTCCAAGTCCTGCGACATTATCCCTGTCCAAAACAAAGGGGTAGAATACCAAGTCAGCTTCTCGAAGCCCACTTTAAGCTCCAGAGCATAGGAACACACGTGTAACATCCAAGGGAGGACCAGTTGCCGATCTTGGCCTCTGTGCTTGGGGGTGGCGGAGGAGCTGCACCACTCCAGTAGAGGTTGAGACGACCACCGGCGCCGCACTGCTCCAGCGGAGCGCCGGAACAAGCCATGTTGCAATCCGTCGCGGAAGCAGGCGTGCCGAAGTGGAGTTGGTTGTCACAATCTAGCATATAAGGTTAGTATTAACGAGCTATCGAATGTCAACAGACACGAGGCAAAGATATACATACAGCACTCATCCTAGTCACATGCGAGTTAATAATGTGAAGCTTAAATTCCGTAAGGGAAGAAAATCGCACGGAAAATTCAGTGCCAGCATATACGAAGCCCTTGGCATCGCAGGAGGCGATACAGGAAGAGGCGTTATTGCCGCTGCTTGCGGTCTGCGCGGCACCTAGCGTTCGAGTGTTGTTCACAAGGTCGCTAGATCAGTACTTGTATCAGTGATGTTGCAACGATATAATCCGACAAACGGCGACGGACGTGTAGCATCCTTTAGAAGTCCAGTTTCCAGGAAGTGTAGTCGGAATAACAAGGTTTTGTCGGCGATAGTACCTTCCATGTTGATCAGCAAGAGAATGAGTGCCTTCAGCATGGGTCGGGGTTAGCTATAAATAAGATCGAAGAAGGTCAACGTAGAGCACCGAACACCATGAGCAGATCACACACAGGGAAGGATAAGGCTAGCACCAACGAAAACGGTCGAAGAAGCGTCATCCTACGAGGGCTCCCAGGTGAACCAGATCCTAGTTGAGGTTTTTATACACGGGAACAGTGTTCCCGATCAAGTCCAAAACAAGGCAGTGTACGGAATACGTTCTCATCACAGAGGAAATCACCCTTTTGGAGAAGAGAGGGGGGGGAAGATGAGGGCAAGGGGTGTTCTTGCCGAGGAAGGGGGTAGGCCGAATCTGGACGCTTATTACGTTGGCTTATGGCGCCTAGAGGAGAGTTTTTGTTTCAAAAATAGGTTACTCAGATGAAGGAGGCGAATGACTTTCGCAGCGTGGGTCCGCTTTCCTCGCACTTTTACAATAAGATCGATGCATCCACGCTTTGAGTGGAATCTACAATAATCAAGATCATCTCCTTCAGTGAGAAAGCAGTGTCTCGAATCCAAGGCTCCTTGACGTACCTCATCAAATCATGTATATGGTCCCTGATGCATATATCTATGATATGCCTGGCGTATGATTGGAGAGAAAGTGACTCCAACTGGTGGTTGCAACTGTCACTATTATCATTCGGTCGACGACACGAGCAAAAGTTGAAAGTTGACGGATTGTTAGGGGCTATTGTCGGACCGGTGGCAACGACATCTTCGGAGATGTGGTAAATTGCCCTGAACGATGTATTCAAAGATAGCTCGAGCTCGAACCTGTCAGTTATGTTAGTGTTATCATGAACCAAAAACATCCACGCTGGCCCTGTCTTCTATAAACAGCCCTGTGCCCTGGACTCGAAAAGTACAAGACTTTGTCAAGTACGTCGATATAATTATTGGCTAGGAACATTTTCAGGGTATTTAAGACAGACTCCAAATAACACAGATATCGATGTGTCAGGGCTTCTATCGTCTACAAACATTCACAGGCGGCGATCGAAGGCCGGATCTCCAAAAAGACACCAGTCTGGACGGAAGAAAAGCAGTTGGACAGTTCTAGACATGTCAATGGCGTTTTTCCAAAAAAGACACAGTCTGTAAAGAAGAAAAAGCAGTTGGACAGTTCTAGACATGTCAATGGCGTTTGCCTATTGTTTTAAGTCTTGGCAAAACGACAACAGTTGAAACAACCAGGTACGACTGATGCAGATGGATGGCCGACACGGCAAAAATAAAGTTTCTGTAGTGTAGCACAGAATCCCGGATTTAAGATGGATTTGGTGTAACCAACAGTTGTAGTCACGTACAAGTATGACACTTACAAACGAAATTACTGAAAGGACGCAACTTGAGACGCAAGACAACACCGGCAGTTGAATTCCATTTCAAGAAAAGAACTAAAGCTAAGCCTTGGTACACATGTGTCAAAGAAGGCCCCCGACTGATGAAGTTAATGTTTCAGCCGATGAGAGAACAATCATCTGACAGCAACGAGAGGTGGAAGGTCGAAGAATTGGAATTAAAGTTTTTGGGATAAAGACGGGATTGAAAAATTATGGGCGGCGACTGGGCTGACGTAAGACAATGAAGGCGGGATTTGGGTGGTCGAAGGCGGCTGAGGCGGGGGCAGAGAGAAAATAGGAAGGTAAGGAGGACGGCGGCCGTTGAGCACACGGAGGGACATCGGCGGCCAGAATTGAGCAAAAGGAAGGAAGCACAACAAACAAAGGTGTTGTCGGGGTTGCAATTGCACGTCTCAACAACGAAATTTCTTGCAAATTCCTGACGGTGAGCCAACTTTAATAACTTGATCCAAAAACTCTAATCTCATCTTCTCCTCTTCTTCCACCCTAATGCTACAGTCCGTCTCTCCACTTCAGGATGTCCGTGGCTCCCCAGCCCGCCTCGGCGTGGACTGAACCACCTTGGTCCGGCTGGATAGAGACAACTGGCGACGCCCTGCTCATACTCGAGGCTGCACGCCGAGGTCTAATCCCTCGCGTTACCCGCAGGCTCGTTGATTCTGAGCGCAAGATGATCTGTTCTGGTTCAGTTTTCGTCTTTGATTCGGATGAAAGTGGTATCCAGAGGTGGACCGATGGCTTCTTTTGGAGTCCCAGTCGAATCTTGGGAAACTTTCTGCTCTATCGAGAGACAGACAAGCGGGGCACTAGCCGTCGAGGTAGTAAATCAGACTCGCCTCCAGAAAATGGTGAACAGTGTGATGGTTCCAAACCTGATGGGTCCCTCAGTCGCCCGAAGAGTGATGATGCCCATCTCGCAGGGCCAGACAAGCGAATCGAACGTACTTTGATGGGAAGCTTGACTAACAGTAACAAGTTTAAAACGGATGGTTTGATGAAAAAGGCATGCTGTACTTCATGTTTCCCCGCGGCGCTTAACTCTAACATAACCTGTTCTGTTCAGACCTTCTCTTTGTCTATCGGAGGTGTTACACAGCATCTGATTTCTTACTACAAGATCGAAGATGTACAAAACGGTCGTTTACGTCCTCCATCGTCTCTTCCCGAGTTAGCTTCGTTGGATATTAGCCCGGAGTATCTGGACAAAACTCAATTTCGTCACCCTCCAAAAGTAGAAGTTGGAGCTGATGGAGTCCCCAGATATCGCGGGGAAGCCGACGATATTGACTCCTCGCCGTCCCTACTTGCGACTCCCTTGTCTACTGGGACTCCGCTCCTTACCGATGGGCGTGTTGCGGACACATCCACTCGACGCGGGAAACGATTTGAGCCGTATACTGCTCCTGTTACCAAGCGGCCCCGACGATCCACCAAAACTGGAGGATCTTCAACTCCGCCGGAGCAGCCAGCTGTTCCTCAAGCTTCAACCTCAGCGAGCTATGCGGAACCAGGTCCAGCCTTGGCTGCGACTGCCCCGCTCTATCCTTACGGCCCTACTTCATTTTATCCCGTCCCTGGATACCCACCTGTAGGTACTCATGGGCAAAGACCACATGGCTATTACCCCCCGCCCGCAGGAAGTGCAGTTACTCAGCATACCGCAGCTGGGAGCCTCACGGCATACCAATACTCGTATTCACCCTATCATCAACCTTCCTCCGACGCAGCCCAGCAGGAGCATCAGTCTGCACAGGTGCCAAGTCATCCGACTCAGGGTTATTATACATATCCACCTCCGGACCACCCTGCTTATGCCAGGTGGTTATCATCTTACAACTATCCAATCGTGTCGACGCCTCAACCGCTACCCGTGCACGCACCGCAGTCCTCCATCGCAACCGCCCCCGAGCAGAATGAAGCTCCGCCTGGCAATGACAGCGAGGGCGAGGATGGGTGAACTAGGAGTAGCCTTCATTTTTTCTGGCGGGCAGTTGTACGCTCGGGGTCTCTGCCAACCCGCCTAACTTCCTTCACACCGCCGCGCTGGTCGAGTCGCATGTCGCTCCTTTCCCGAGCTTTCCATTCATCCCTTATACTACTCGATCTCCTGTGCCGTTCTGCTCTTGTCAAACTTGGACCTTGTTTTCCCAATCGCGTTCGAACCACCCATTTTGTAACTATTAGTAGCTGGTGCCTTCTGTACTGTACGTATTGTTCTACTTCACTGTATTTTAGGAGGTCAAGGATCCTTGTAGCGTCCCATCCCCCTTCCCTCTGTCCTTATCAAGCTCACCCACCCCTGTCCTAACTTCTGCCTCGCCCTTTTCGAACTTAAATACGTATGTACGTATGCACGTACCTCGCTGCCGCTGTCACCGTAGGAAAGCATCACCTTGCCAGTGCTGGCCATGCCATGCACGCTCGGCCTCGCTATCTCTCCTATGTGTGCAACCTTTACGCCCACAATTACCATACCCACTATATCGGAAACGGATCATATTTTTACTACTACGGTTAGTCTTTGTACGGCCTGGGCCCTTCGCACGAGATTTCCCGGTCCGCAGTATATTTCATTCAAGGGTTTCCCGATGTATTTGAAGTTTTCTTCTACGAGCTCTTCGCTACCAAGCCTTCTTGTCTGTGACTTCATGACATATACTTTGTGCTAGCAGTCGGATCGCAAGTAACAAGGTTTGGTAGGAGCAAGAGAGTATGATGCATCTATTGTCGTATACCTGGTGAGACCCGATTTTCTCAGGATCAAATGAAGCTGTTCCAGCCATGATTAGGTTATTTCAGTTTCAAGGGCCTTTCATGTCACATACAGTACAAGGCTCCACTTGTATTTCCGTTTAGTTCATTAAAAATCTGAATCTTGTACCCATATAGCAGGCACAAGGAGCTGTTTTTTTGGATTAAATAGCTTGAGTGGCTGGCCACGCCACAGCCGGATGATCTTCCATTCCTCCAATCTACAGCGCGATTCACAGGTGTGTAACGTCATGATTGGCAAGCTCGGCCTTCTGCCCTGTCCGATCATATGAGCTTCTTGAAAGGTACAGTAATGATCTTGTAATGACGATCAGGTCTTGCTAAAGGCATCCTGTATACTTACTCCGAACAAGTCTCAACATCGATAAGCTTTTTCCCGAGTTGAATAGCCTGCAGAAGTACCTCGAATTAATTATCAAATTATCAAATGGAAGGTGCCAATTCAAGAGAGGACCTCTGTCAGATATAATATCGGGCTATCTGTAAGCTCGTAACCTTGACAAAATCTTACTGATACAATGGCAGGCGGAGGGAACAGATCGCGCGACCACAGATTCGATACCTTCATGACAACGGCCCTTCGCTCTTGTTCTTCGAGTAGTTAAGCTCCAAATGATTGATTGCGTCCTGTTTCAGGGCGGGATACACTTGGTAAGTGTCGACTAAGATTATATTCAAAGATTGAATGAGACTAGGCAGATACAAAACTAGTTCGGAAAAATTGAAAGGATAACAAGAACCCAAGTAGCCCTATCCTTACTAAGTCGTGAGTAACATACCACTGTGTAATGTCGGATACGCGACGTTTGATCTGAATTTATACTAGACGTTCTGGTTCTTAAGTGTCGCTATCGAGCGCGTTCAATTTCCAAGGCTAGTTAGTTCCGATCGGCTTGCTCGATTGGGTCGATACTGTCAACTCGTCCTTGCTCCTTCCACGCGGGCTAATTGAGTTCCGGGACAGTCCCCGAGTCATCAGTAATAGTAGTCTTTTGAAGACAAGAAATTATCTGGCGTCAGAACTACTCAGAAAAGAGCAAGGGGTGCAGGCAGATAGGGGTACTGATAGTAAGTGAACAATGTATTCCCTATCTCTTTGGTAGCAGTTGAACAAACGCGGGCGAGTTGCTGGTTCAACGTCCTCGTGGAAGGTGCGCAATTCATCTGTGTTCAGTCGGTGATGCTTTTTGAGGGATCAACTCAGGATTCCGTTGCGCCGTTTGTTGCAAAGTCTTGGCCAATGTCTGAAAGAACTGTTTTTCAGGTTGTCGCGGATACGATACTGACGGGAGGTTCCTTGGTGGATGAGGCCAGACCAGGTTAAAACTTGCACAAGTATCTGGCTTTGGGCTGACTGTCGACATTGGTAAGACATTCAGGAAGTTTTCGAATAGAGTCAGCAAGTCAGCAACGAACTTCTTTCGCTAGCTACGAATCAATTTCGTAACCTTGATACTAGTCAAGCCAATTCTAGAAGAACTTGTACCGAACTCGATAATTCAGGACTGCTGTCCCGCGACAGATGACATTCCACTGGATCAATTTGTCAGGAGCTGACTTAATAATTAAATCAGAGAAAAACCAACAGCAACGAAGTTAGAGTTGACTATCGAATACATGAGCTTTTATACTTTACTTTCTGCTAATCATATGTTAATCTAATTGTCCTTGTGATAACTGAGCGGTAGTGTGATAATCGATAAAAGGTAGTTCTTAGGAGAAAACATCGTCACCTGTGGATACTTGTAAAACCGGAACTACAAAGAAAAGGAGTTGCGAAACCGGAACTTCAAGGAATAAAGGAGTTCGGAAAAATAAATAAATATATCGGAAAAATAAATAAATATATCTGAAAATATCTAATTGTAAAATATTTAATCATGACATTACCTCCCTTTTAATGCGAGAACTCCGGGCGAGCTTAGGGAAATGTCGGTTAATGGATCAGGAA
>QGOA01006990.1:0-28158 GCA_003313075.1 Termitomyces sp. MG16
CCTACCCCTCTCCAGGCACCTCCAGTTAGGGCTGGCACACCCCCAGTCCCTCGCTTTGGGGCCTCCCCTCCAGTTCATGCCAATCTTCCTCGCCCAGCACTCCCAGACGCATTCAATGGTGACCAAGCGATAGGCGAGTGTTTCCTGCAGTCCTGCATCACCTATATTCAGCTCAGTGGTGAGGCTTTTCCCTCTGATGCTCTCAAGATCGCTTGGGTTCTTTCTTACATGAAGTCTGGGCAAGCTTTGACATATGCGCTACGAGTCTTTTGACGCCCTGGAGGAGTGGAGAGTTTTGGAAGTTGGGATCAGTTTGAGAAGGAGTTTCGGACAAAGTTCTTCCCCTTGGACCCTGCTAAGGTGGCAGCCCTCACTCTCCAAGATCCTCATCGATATGAGCAGGGGAAGCGGACTCTAGATGAGTACATCGACTCCTTCAGAGCTCTTGCTGAACAGGCCTGTTATCCAGATAGTCTTCAGCTCTGTCTCATATTCTGAGATGGCCTCCTTCCCTCTCTCATGGACCAGATCAACAGCATGGCTGAGGGACGACCTGATGACACAAGTATTGAGACCTGGTATCAGGTAGCACGTGATCAGTGGCAGCTCATGGAGTTACGACGTGAGCTCCACCGTGGAACTGCCTCTCGCTCCACCTCACAGGCACCGTTTTCTGCTCGTCATCCCATCCAGCCCTCCCTTCCATTTTGTGCTCCACCTCCAGCTCAGATACCTGCAGCACGTCCAATTCCTTTTGGAATATCTATGGATGTTGATGCCTCTCGTCAATGTTCTTCCCTTCCTCTCGTTTGCCGTCACTGTGGAAAGCCTAGTCACTTTGCTCGGTATTGTCCCCAGGGGTTAGAGGTGCGCTATCTCTCAGCTTTAGAGCAGGAGAAGCTCCTTCTCCAGCTCCTTGCTGCCCGAGATGTTCGAGGAAACCCCTCCCCAGATGTACAGACTGAAGCAGAACCTTTGGAGGAGTCCTTGGATCCTGTGGAAGCTATAGCAAAACCATCAGATGTGTCCTTTGGTTCTGCAGGGGAGGGTTTTCAATAGAGCGACAGATGAGTTATACGCCTCCGCCGCCTGGTGCTAATCAGTTTACATGTCAATCAATAGAGTCTTCTAATGTATCGCTCCCTGTTCCTGATTCTCTGACTGAAACTGTAAGCACCCCCTCCGACGTACAAAATACCCTCTTGGTCCAAGCCTCAGCTAAGACCTCCTCACCTCCTTCCCCTGTCCGATGACCATGTGTTCCAGCTTGGAAACGATGCCTTCCTTGTCGCTATGTTGTTGCCTCTACTCCCTCTCCCAACTCTCTGCGTCTGAATGTGGAGATTGAGACAACTGACACTCAGCAGACTCGAAGTGTCATAGCTCTCTTGGACAGTGGCGCTACTGGACTCTTCCTAGACACCCATTATGTGGAACAACACCAGCTCACTACCTGTCCCAATAGCATTTTATACCTAATTGTCAATCTACTATAACTCCTTTTATTTATGCATATTTAAAGAGTCAACTGTTATAATTTTAGTCTCTTATCTACATTAACTGATATACTTAATATATTGAAATAAATAATTAGAGAGCTATTAGAACTGAGAAACTTTAACTAATCATTTTGAATATAAATTATATCTTATGCTTATATAGCACCAGTAACATGGACAGAGTCCTAGAACCTGATTATTGAGACCTAGCATTGTTAGATCAAGATCTGCACCTGGATAAGTTGAATTACAATTAATGCATGCAAGTCAAAGACAACAAACAACATACTAGCTTTTACTAGTGATCACACATTCTGAATTTATACTAGTCTTCATCTCCAGGTATCTTAGATCCCTTGATAGCTAAGTCAGGATTAAACCTAGACACAATGAGTATACAAACTGAAGGGCTATTTTTCCATTCAGTAATAATGCATGTGTTAGTACTGATAACCCGAGCCATCCAGCATCGTGTCACAGCACAACTTTCTAGATTCAAAGAAATAAGGTTGTCAGTGTAATCTCAGATCAGCATATCTAATTTGTAGAATTGTTGTCTTCTACCTATGTATTACCTTCAGCCTCAAAGCACGTCTAGGTAGGAGGCTGTCTTTGTCGCTCTTCTGGCCTCACATGCATCCTTCAACTTGAAACTACACTTTGCCACAAATTGGTGACCCTTTATCATCGACAATGAAGAACCCAGCAACAAGGCCCCATCTCTGCTCCATCCAAGTTGAAATAGTGTCAGGAATTGTAAATTTATCTCTCTACCAAATTGATAATACTAAACTATGAGGAAATGTTTTCAGTCAGGCTGATGGAAGTAAGGATAGAATTTCTTGAAAAGTTATGACATCTACTTCATCTGAGTTAACTACTTAGGAATGCTGAAAATTTTGAGTTCTGCAAAGCAACGTAACCAAGTCCCCAATTTTGTAGCAACCATGCTGAAGGGTGGGGCCAGGCTAATGACAAGTATGGGTGGTGGCTTAGTGCTGACCACGTTCAGTATGATACTCAGACCACTGTGTGAACTACGTTGTGTCAGACATATTCACATATTCAACAATAAATAGTGCAAGCTCCAAAGCAGAAAAATGACAACTAAGAATACATGAGAATACAATGAATAATATCTAGGGTCTTCCGATTAACATATGATCTAGAGCTAGTTTCAATGCGAGAGAATGCAAGATATAGTCTAGTGAGGTCCTTAAAGTGGTCATGATTTCTTCGATGCCGATTGACTTCTTTTCATTGTCACAAGCTATACCTGGTATGAACCCCACCGCTACTGCATGCTTATTCACATCTCTTTATAAAGGGTTGGTCCATTTTCATTATTATTTGTCTTTGTCTTTCACTTTACATATAACCATACATATATTTAAAAGTAGCTACAATATGCAGTAAAAACAATCAATTTTTCTTACCTTGGATCTTTGTCCTTTCACTCAACTTGGTGTGCACAACCAAATAATGCTTGTTTTTACATCTTTTGAACCTACTAATAAGACAACACTACTGCACTCTTACTTCTTGGATACCTTCTAATCTGATCAACCTAGGCCATCATCTCAGCCTTTGGTCGCTTATGCAATCAAGGCAGACCGGCTCACTTCCCACTATACTGGAAGTCTGTTGACTTGATCTGGACAGAGTTTATTTTTGTATTTGAGGAGAGAGCCTCATTGCTCTTAATGTCATCACTGCAAGTGCAGGTTTGAGGTAGAAGTCAACTGAACAATGAGACTTAGTAAACTGTAGAGTTATAGTTGCGTTAAAACTGGCCTGTCTAATATTTTGAGCTCTGCACTATCTGTCTATGTGCGCTATGTCATCAAGGTTTTTTCTAGAAGAAAATATCATCACACTGTGCTCATTGATCATTCCACAAACCCATCATGTTGCACTTGAGCAAGTGTTCCAAAATTATGCTGGACATGGGTTAGTGATTTATCTTGTGCTACAAGAATCACAAAAAAGTGAGACCATAATCATGTATCTATGCAGATCATGTAAATATAGTGTCATCAGAATCATATTTCAAAAATGTAAGTATCCTGGGTAACCATCACATTGATAAGTTTGATGGAACAGAAGACTTGTCTGAGCATCTGTTTTGAAAACATTGAGAAGGAGATTTAGAAGAGACATTGGGCTTTCCTAGTAAAATTATCAATGAAACGTTCAATAACATGCTACTTGTATGAATACCGTCACATCGAGATAGCAACAAGGGACAACATTATACAGCTCCCAAAAAGCAGTATAAGAGACTGATCTGAAATGACAAACAGCTAGTCATCTCATCTTCTCCCTGATAGAACAGCATTTACACAGCCATAGAAATGGAATCTACCTTCTGTCCTAGCCTGGGTAACATATTTGAGGCCATCTTCATTGCCAGTATAGTCACTGCAATGCAAGTGCTTTGGCAAATCCCTAAAGCATTATATCAATTCTGATCACTTTCCTTCCCTAGCCTTTATGGTATAGCATGTGTCCAGTTCTATACCTACTATACAAACAATCACAAAGATATGAAATAATTGAAAATAATAGTAGGTTTTATTCTTCTGACAACTTGTGTTGCCTGATATAGTGACACATATTATAGGTATCCATTCTATGGTACAAAAACTGCACATAGATACTCTATTTGATTTATAAATAAAAGCTTCAGGGTTCTGGACACCATTCAGTTGACTTTCATAGTCCATGCTTTATATTCTGAGATGATCAGAGACTTTGAAAATGACAATCTTTCAGAGTTATTATCTTAGTATGCTAGGCTTTCTTAGTTTATAAACTTCAATAATCTTACTACGGTCTTGAAATGCCTTCAATGAATGTCTACAGGAGCTTTCTTGTGCATACCATTAGTATCAGTCACATAGAGCTGCTATTACTATTTTATCTGTCAATTTTACAAGGACTAATATATATCTTGGTGAATTTTCAATCAATGTTCAGACAAAAACACTAAACCCTCAATCAACTTATAGGGTGTCATTGAATTGACTGTTAGATGGTGTGTCTTGTCTCATGACAACTTTTACAAAACATACATTGACTACTGAGTCCAAGATCTTTAGAAAACATGTCTGGCTTTGTATGTAAAACCACAACTTTATTACTTTGCCCATGCTCAGGTGCCCTTACATCAACCTTACATAGTATCTGGAAAAAACATCTGGGTTGTTATCTGCATTGTAATATCAAGCTCTATGTCTTGGTGCAATAGACTGATCAAAAAAAGGCTTTGATGTTACTTCTCTCCTGTGGTATATCTTTTACATTTTAAAATGTCCAATCACATTAACTCTGCCACTTCAGCATTTCTTCTTAGTGATCCAAAAATCTTTGCATGCAGCTGTCTAATCAAATTAATATTTATTTTCAAGCTGCGGCTACAAAAGCATAGGTTGTTGTAACTTTCTCATCTTATGTATCTCAACATAAATTAAATACTTTTCAAGAATACCACCATCAGTTAGTTAGATCAACTGCAGTTCTTCTTTTCTAACATTGTGGTAGTATTTGGTTTATCCAGGGCTTGTCACTAATGTGATTCCTAACATGCTCATTACAACCTTTCTGTGTATTAATTTATGGAACCACCATACTAGATTTGAAAAGTAAATGTTTTTTATAGATTTTATATGAGGTTCTTTCAATGACTCAATTACTCGTTTCAAAGATGAGATCACTAGTTAGAACACTGATGATGTATAGTATCAATACAGATATGTATTGTATTTTATCTGGTAATTAATAATTAGTAAGATTTTGGACTAGCTCTGCTTACAAGGTATGTATCTACCAGTCTTTATGTTTAATATAAGCTTTTTCTCATATGATTACTTGAGTAGTTTTGTCTCTATTGCCTCTTTGATCAGCTATGGTTTTTGGCCAAATACTTTTATTTTTATAGCAATTTACTTTCTACTTTGCAACTGTGAGTAATTGTTTATCTAAATTTTGAACATAAATCTAATTCTAGTTAATTCTATCTGAAATAGTATTTATAAACAGCTTTTTAGCATCACTCAATAGCAGAAAGGAACTTTCTGCAAGAATCCAAGCTGATTCTCATTTTTCTATTCCAAGTAGCATTATTCAAACTTCTCTATCTGATAATCTCCCTAATTTCCCTGATTCAAGCATCAAACTATTAGAAAGCAAAAAAAAACTTAATCAAAATATTAGAAATTCTAATATTAACAATGATGTTTATTCACTTCCAAGTTGATATAAATGAAGCAATAGCTTCAGTTTATGCCACTATACTCATATGATTCAAGTAAATTCAAGTCTGCATATCATAAATTGTATGTACTGGCATAGTCAACTTATTTATAAAATTACATAAAAATATATATATTGGTAATTTAAATATTATAACTCTCTAGACTACCTCAAGCACCCCACTTCTCTGGTACTTCACATATTTATTACATGCTTCAATGGAGCACTCTAGCTATTATATATTTTAACAGATCACTTTAGCAATCACTTGGTCATCATGCATATTTCTGACTTACCAGAGATTGCATAGACCATCTGCATAATTCTTCAACTAATCTTTCTATCACTTATTAATAAATTTACTCAGAACTATATACCTTTCACTTGGGGGGAAGAACAGCACTCTGCAATGGCACAAATAAAAAAGTTGCTAGCAGAGAGTGAGTGCTCCTTTAAAACCCATTGACTATGAGTCTGGAGGTGCAGTAGTTCTGTCAGTGGATACATCCTAGATGGCAGTGGGATTTGGAATCTTCCAAGAAGACCCAGATAATTCTAAAACTTGCACTTGTGCTAAGTTAGGATCTATCATCCTGAATGAGAGAGAAGCTAGATTTTCTCAACTAAAAAGAGAGCTGTATTGTATAGTCTTATGAGATCTCTGCTAGCCAATAAGTATTGGCTAGTTGGTTGTAGAAAACTAGTAATAGAAACAGATGCCAAGTATCTGAAAGAGATGCTAGGAAATCCAGGAATAGGATCCAATGCCACTATCATGAGGTGGATTGAGAATGTCCTACTCTACCACTTTACTTTAAGGCATGTGCCAGGCAAAACATTCAGTGTAAATGGCTTGTCACAGCAGCCTAAGCAAGCAAGAGATGAGGAGTACTCACCAGTTGATCCTGAGTTAATAGATGAGCCCAAGTTTATGAACTATGAGTATTCAGATAAGATCAACAATGTACTGGTGTGAACCTTGATAACTTGAAGAGTTTGCAGATAAAATTAATACTAGAAGAGGCTATCTAAACATGATGGCTACTGATATATCAGATTTTGAGCAAGAACTTAGTAAAGCCAGGTCCTAAGAGCAAGTTTAGAGAAGGAGTGAATCTAATAGTGGTATTAGCTATGATCATGCCTCTGTTACCAGTAGAAAACCAAGAAGTCAGGGTGAAGGGCATACAAACTTATTTAGAACACTGGAAAAGTAGTAAGGATAAAGACTAAAACAATCTGTTGCTGCTAGTAAGCTGATGAATGGATAATTTACCAGGGCTTACTACAAGTCAGTATATTATCTGCTAATGTCTGCTAATGTTATTTATTTGATTTATTCAAAACTCCAGAAATTACTTGAGAAGTTTAGGATGAAAGAACTTGCACATGCTAGGGCAAGAGTGTCCAATATAAACTTCTTGAGTAATCTCTGAAATTTTGAATAGATCAAATTCATAACACCTGCTGCTTTAATGTGCACTAGCAGGAGTCAAACCCGCCTCTTGTGCACAATATGAAATATCAATATATCAATATTTCATTGGACCACAGGTGCTTACCAAAAGTTAGTATGGTGTATATGTCATGCAAAAATGCAGCAGTATAAAAAGACACCATTATACATCATTAAGATGGACTAGAGAAGTCGAATCTGCCACTCCACATAATACTGAATATCAATTGACAAATATTCTACTGAATCACTGGGACTGGTTGCAACCTCATGGTATACACATAAATTGATTAAAAGACACCATCTTATTAAATTCATTTGATCTGTTCATCTTCATGGATGGGACACAGATCCACCAGACTTGTTTTTCATCTTTCAACCCAATACCATCCCTACTAAATTGGTTGTCATTTTTACACAGGAAGATTTCTTTGAACGTCAGCTATGGCAGCTCACATGCTGATGTCAGCTACTGTCCGCTAGCATGCCAGTAGACAGTGGACACTCACACACCCTCTTTTTCCCCAGTGCCATCCTCTCCACTCTCCACATTACCTCACATGTCACCTCTGTCTATCACATATACCCCTCTTCTCTACTTTCTCCTAACCTGATGTCTGACATCTGCTATGTCTGCTGGCATGCCAGCGAATACCCATGCTCCTCTCCTTTCTCCTTTCTCCTCTTTCTCCCCACTTCCCACACTCTCTGAGATGCCACTCCATGTGGCAAATGCCTATGCACCCCTTTTTCTTTTCTCCTGCCCTGATGCCAAACAATGCCAGACAATGCTAGGGGTTGCTGACAGATTTCCATGGATGCCAATGGATACCAGCAGATATCTGGCAGATGCTGACAGATGTAGGACAGATGTTGATAGATGCTAATAAATGCTAGTGGGTTTTGACAGCTGCCAACAAACTCCAACAGATGCCAGCTGATGGCCAGCTAATGGCAGATAATGCCAACACCCCTTTCAAGCCACAAAAACTCTTTTAGAAGGTATGCCACCCCCCTTCCACCTCAAAATATCTATACAGGGACCTGCAGAGACATAGGTGGGTGGCCATTTATTGTGTTATCCAACCTTTGATTCTATCTATTAGTAACAAATCTGTGGTGCAACAGTTAAATTGTCAGTGTGTTCCATTGCTGGAGGCTTCTCCAAGGCCAGGGGTTTGATTTCCCCTCATAAGCATATAGGCAAAATGATGAGTTACCATTTTTTTTAGTCCAATCAGCCTCCATGAGCCTGCATAGGCCTCTGTGTCAGGAGACTCCTTATTTCTTTCTTTTCTCACTTCTTATCTCTTCATTCTCCCTTCATTCATTCTCTTATTTCTTCTGACATTATTTCATTTTACTGTTTCTATTCTTTTAACACTATCTGTTAGTACTACTCTCAGCCCTTGAGGTGCTCTGGTTCTTTAGCTACCATTCAGACAAGTATGGGCCCCTCAGGATCGCTTCCAGACTGCTTATATAAGCCAGAGTTTGCCAGAGTTTGCCCCTTATTTGTGCAATTATTTGTAAAGGCAATTTTTGAGATTTTAAGGTTTTGTTGTACTGTACAGTTGTTTTTCATGCTTCAGAGGCCCCAGAAGTGTCCAACCTGGCATAGGGAATCTCTAGACTTGCTCTCTTTGGATCTCCCTCTGCCAGGTAAGTAGCTATCATGATATTGTCAGTATATATTCTAATACACTTTAGATCTCCCTCTGCCAGCTGTGTGACTGAGCTACAGCCTCTAGAGGTTGCTCTTACACTCTGCAGATGTCTGCTAGTGCCCTATGTAGGCTTGCGTAGGTCTGTGTAGATTTGAGTCCATCAATGTACATCTGTATAGATGTCTGCTGGTAGCTTGCATAGGCCTGCATAGGTCTGCAGGGCCCTTTTGTAGATGTATACTGGCATTGGGGGTAGGAAAAGAAGAAAAGGGAAGGCATACAGCCTCGAATTATTGTAGAGAGGAAGGGAGAAAGGAGGGAAGTGGAGAACCTCAAAGAGGGTTTATTCATGCCATGACGTCCATCAATAGAGGAGGTTTTCACTTGTAGGCTGATGCCCGCTGGCATCTGCTGGGCCTGCATGCACATGTGTGTGCCTGCCTTTTATAGATCTACTGGACCGTGTCATACAGCATATTGTGACATGTCCATGGCTCTGTATTTTATGGCATTATGAGCACTGCTCTGCTTCAGTGTAGTAGATTCTGCTAGACACGTATAGTACAGCACAAAGCGAGCTCCATACAACGCATGACATATACCATTGTGATGTCCTATACTGAAATTTGAGCTATTTTTAGTTAAACTATTTTTAAAAATTTTAAAAAAATTATTTTAATCTTTCATTCTTCATTTACATAATTTTTGTACTATAAAACTCCTTCTATAATTCTGAAAATACTCAGAAAAGTAATGTATATTTAGTTTTTACAATTGAACAATAAGATATAGAAAAAGATATTAAGACTTCTGATAATAATAAAGATGGACAATTAGATATTATCTTGCAAGTGCAGCTTGCTATAGTATGGAATAAGTATTTGCTTATTATAAAGAGTACTATTTGAGACTAAATGTATTGAAATACGTATAGATAATCTAGATAAAAGGAGATAGTGTATCTATTTATAATTGTAACAAGAGCATGCATTATACTATACTTCTCTATAGTATTCTTTCACTATTTATATATATTTACATCTTAAAGTACATACAAGAAGTTACTATTGTGTAATCTCAACAGCTTTCTTCCAGACACTGTAGCTAGATCTAATAAACAGGTTCTGACTTATGATTCAGTGCATGAGAGGCTCTATGATAACACATTACAGTTTTTTAAATCAACTTATATTGACTCTAGCCTTCAGCAAAGTAGACAAACGTTGAATAAGAAGTTTTTATCATTAGTAATTAAATCACAATATTATTAGCATAATATTATAAAAATTTTACAAATATAGCAGCTGGAACCAAAAGGCAGTATGAGTGTGGGAGTTGGAGTTGGAGTAATGTCAGAAGAGCTGTTTGTATCTGCCTCTGTAAAGCCTAGCCCAGATTGTGGTGTCAGTAATGTCCTCCCACTTGTTTAGAGTTTCTATGATGATGTTGAAGGCAGTATTTGCTGCTAGGCACACTTTGGGCCAGCCTTTAGATGGTGTGGCTGTTCTATAGAAGCCTTTGCTATTGGTTATAATATCATCTTCTGTGGTTTTGAACCACAGCTCTGGGTCATCATAGTCTGGGTTTTCCTATATTGTGAAATTATAGGGTGCTGTAACAGGTGTGGTGATTTTCATTAGGCTGTCTATATCACAAGCTGCTTTACTGAGGCTCTGGACATCTGCAAACATTTTTGACCTTGCAGAGTTGTTAAAAGCTGTGTGCAGTTGAAAGTCCTCTGCTAAGTTTATGTGTTCTTTATCCTTAGCCTTGGAGGTGGTTGCAAACTGCATTCTGCTATCTAGCTTTGTATTTTTACTAGTCCTGCTCCTTTCTCTTTAGGGCCTGTCCTCAATATCAACATATTTCAGAGTAAAGTCAGGTGCGGCAGAGCTTTGGCTGCTGAGGCTTTGGTAATCTTCCTTCTCTCTACTCATGTCTATTCTGCTTTTGGTTACTTGTCTTTTTATAGTTCTTTTCTTAATGAGTGAGTCAGAGTGGAGGCATTTATTGGTCTCATGTTTGGCTGGAGTTCTCATATCTTTTTTATAGTTTTTTCTTGATGTTACTAACTGCTAGCCTCCTACTATGTTCTTATTATAGAGGAGAGCATTGATGCTGTTGCTAGCTAGGCCCAGAATGTTGTCAACCTTTATAGTTGGGGTTCTTGACATATTGATGCTATTATCATTGTGAGTTTGTCCTTGCACTGGTGCACTTGAAAAGCAGAAAATAGGGAGGTCCAAGATGGAGTTGTAGAGCCTACTACCTTGTCTTTGGATCCAATTTATTATATGCTCTTGGGCTGTGGACAAAGGTAGGAGTATGCTTCTCTGCTGGACTTGTTACTATTTCTATGTATGAATGCTTAGAGAGAGGGCTAAAGTATCTGTCTATGGCTTAATAAATAGAGTTTTAGGTTGTTTATTCCTTTTGTATAGATTTTTAGTATTTTCTACTTTTGTTTTTTTATTTTTTTCTATTTCTGAGGTTTTAGCTATTTGACTTAGTACTTGAAAGATGTTTCTCAAAGTGTTCTGTTAGCACTTAGCATATTATATCTGCTTAGTTTTCTCAGGCAGAAGGAGAGTTTTATACTCAGATTGCCAACTCGACTGTTGTGTTATTGCAACCACCTTCTATGAGTCCCCTGGATTGCTAGTTGGCATATTTAGTAACTTGAGATAGCAAAGGTATTTGTTTGCACATGCTTTCTTAGAATCAAGATGGTAGTTCAGATTCAAGTTGCTTTTAATACACTAGCCAGACTTCACCAGAACAGTAAGGAAATGAGACTCCATTGATACAATGCTGTACCAGCAGTCAGGGACATAACATGCACCAGAAGTCAAAATAAACATTTAATCATAAGGCTGAAAACTGTAAGCCTCCTGGTAGCAGTCTCAACAAATTATATCTCCAAAAACACCCCAATAAATACACAAACAGTACAGAATAAAGAGCAGGGACCAGCTCAAGCTATCAACTCAACAATAGTCCAACCACTGTTATAGAAAGGGAAAGCATGAGAGCTGGCAGAAGTGATGAAATGGAATCAAATTATGATGATCTAGATCAAGATCTGATCTGACAATGCCCAATTTGATCTGACTGAAAGGGGAAAGGGAAAGAAGCATGGAGGGATGTCAAAAGAGATGAATAGAATGGTGACACATGCATTGAATGGAGGAAGGAAGGGATGAATGGAATGGTGGCACTGAAACATGCATTGAATAGAGGAAGAATGGAATGGTGGCACTGAAACATGCATCACCAAAATGGAAAATGGAACAACAAATTAGGTTAGGAATGCTGGCAGGTCAAGAGCAAAAAGTCATGTGATCTGGTGGTCTGTGCACTGGAAAATTAGTATAAATAGTCCAAGTAGAGTAGAGAATAACCAGGCATTTGATAGGCAAAGGCTCAGTGGTTCCCAGGGAGTAAATCACCTAGGCTAGAGTTTATTGAACACCTTTTATTGGAAGTCTATTGGTAGACAAAGGCTCGGTAGTTCCCAGGGAGTGAACTACTTAGGCTGGAGTTTATTGAGAACCTTCTTCTGCCCATCAGGATATTTGATATTCTGTGAAGCACCCAATACATTAAGTTTTTATCATCAAGCACCAGTGTGGATTAGATGTCACTTTCTAAGACTTCAAGAAAGCTCCAGAACTATCAGTACTACTTGCAACCAAGTACTACACTATTAAGATAGACTTTATAGGTCTATTCTCCAAGTCTAGAGACTTTGACTATCTCTGAGGAGTAATATGTCCAATAACTACCATAATGCACCTCATACCAGTATATACAACACTGATAGCTAAAAAGCTGTTGTGGATCTATCTCTGAGAGATTGTTAGACTGCATAGGCTGCTTAGTATCATCATGAGCAATTGTGATCCTAAATTCATATTTCAATAGTAGGAAAACTCCACATCCTGTTAGGAGCCAAACTCTTTATATCAACATTGCACAAATAAATGGTCAGACTGAGTAGGCAAACCACAGTATAGGTCGGATACTACAAATAGTTATCTGTCCTGATAAATAAAATTAGGTTGATTAGTGCCCACTTACTAAGGTTGCAATTAACTCAAATATATCTGAAGCCACAGGATATGTATCTTTTGAAGGGTATATGCTCTCTATGCTGCACAAAATTCATATGGATATAGCAGCCCACCTGCCCAAAGTAGGTAGGTCCATATCATGTACTTGACAGGGAATCTAATACCTCCATATGTTGGAGTTGCTCAAATGCTGCAGGAACAATATATTGTTCTGAAGTTTTATGTGTCACTGCTGCAACCATATAATGCATCTGACAATATATTGTTCCTCAATAGTGTAACTCTGGGACTCTATGACTTTGAGGCAAGATATAACAACAAGTAGTTTGTCAAATGCATTATTGGGCATCAATAGGCTGAGAATAATATGCTTGCTTGATTGTTATTTGGAGTTAAAGAGCATTAAGTGCCCAAGTCAGTTAGATAAGCATGCTGGTGCTTAATTTGATTATGGCTTGGCTGAGTTGATTAGCAAGTATGGTTAAAACATGTCTTGAAATTTAAAATTTCTTTTTTCCTTTTTTTTCTTCAACTATAAACAACACATTCATGAACCAAGATATTCAGCAGCAGCAGCAGCAGCCCATTCAGATATTGGGAAAAAAAATGATTTATATTTATATAGATTTTTATTTTTTAATTTTATGAATTTAACTAAATTAGATCTTAATAAAAATATTTTCAAATAGCCCTTTAAAAAGACATGCCTTTGCACTTAAGAACATCCCATATACCTCAGAAAATATTCTTTTTAATTATTTTCTCAAAGAGATATTCAAGATGAAACAAAATAAAATTTCTACTAGTTAATGCTCAATTTACATGTCATAGCTGTTCTAATTGTCCTTAGATATATTGGATTTAATAATACACTCTGAGCCTCAAAAAAGGATAGAACAAAATTAATATTCTGAATTTTAAAAGATAATGAGGCAAGAAAATTGCTCTTGTGCTTCTTAATGAGTGGTTTTTCTCCTTCAATATCATCTGACATACAGATCAATAATCAATAATATAAGACATTAAAATATTACAAACCAGACAGTGCACATTTGATTTAAATAGCAGTCATATGATATTCCAATGCTTTTTCCTCTGTTATTAATAAGTATTAAAGAATTACAAGCAGTAATAGATGCACATCTGACAGTCTTTGGACTGTGCTTATTTTGTACAGCAGTTGCACAACATCTCAATATTTTTTCTTCTGTTATAAATAATGCATGTCTAACAGTCTTTGGACTTTTTGAAACAGCAAAAGCTAACTTTTAATTAGCAGATGGAGTTGCAAGTTCAATATCATTTTTCAAACATTTTAAAATTAGTTAATTAGAAAATTGTGAGACACATTAATTGAAATACATACTGTCAGTAACCTCTTTCTCACTATCTGTATCAAACATCACACTCTGATCCTTTTAAAACTAGTTAATAATATAATCAATTGTCCAACACATTAATTAGAATACACATCTTCAGTAATTTCCTCTGCTTCCAGCTTGATAGTATTTTATTCTATTGTTTGCACCTTGGATTCTGTCTTCAAATCTCTTGACTTCCTTGTTGATAACAACAGATTCTCTGCAATGGGCTGCAGCTAAAACAAATGTAACAGTTAAAAAACATATAGTTAATATATTTACCCAGTTTATTATCAACTTAGCTTTTGATGCGTTCAATCACCACTGTATCTCTAGCTTGCTGTGAGGCCAAAACCTAGCTTTTATGCACAGACTTGCACGATGCCACTACAGTTACAGTTGTTGTTGATAATTTGTTTTTTCAAGCAGTAATTGTTCCTCTAGCATGAAAAATCCTGTTGCTGTTTGATTGCTTGGCAGCCTGCTTTTTATACTTTTCTTGAGCAATCTTAAGATATGCAAGATCTGGATCAATATAATTTTCAGTGCTGTAGAGATCCACCATGTTTTCAGATAAGTGCTATGATACCAAATTTGCTATCAAAGATGTAGCTTGGTTATGCAAGGCCAAAAAATCATTATATATCTCAGCTTGATCCTCTTCATTAAAATCTTTTAAAAAGTTGTATTTTTCTTGCAATAAATGTTTTGCTGTATGATTTAATTCTTCTTCACTAATTTAAAAAGGCATTAATACAATCCAATGCTATATACTATATTACATATTTTATACAGCCACTTAAGAATATTGGTTGCAGATTTCTTGAATGTCTTGACAGGCTCACAACTTTGAGAATGCATGGCATGATAGTAGTAGACTGAATTCTTCATGAATGCATCATATTGTTTGTATTAGCTGATTAATACTTTGCAACTAAGAATTAAGAGTGCACATTGATTGATGATTGAGAACATCTCTAACAAAGCACTGTGCCAATTCTTCTTTGCTTATGTTCACTTTCTCAGCTGGTCTCATTATAAACTATAGTGCCTAACCAGTCATTTCTCTAATCATATGTACTATTCAGTCATTTTTGAAGTAGTTAGCATCCCAACTGTTAATAATTACAGTAGTCTTCATTCTATCTAGACACACTGTCTCAATTGTAGCATAAGGTATATGTGCGCCAATTCAGAACCATCAAGTAAGTCAATAAAGAGTGTTTGTCTGATTTAGTTTGCCCTTGTTTAGATTGGGTGTTTTTTATTGATATGTTGTTGATTCAATCATCTGCTGAACAATTGATAAATTTGTTGACATGTACTCATCATCTTATGATTTAAGCTTTTGAAAGTGGTTTTCGAGTACATCAGCAGCTACATTGTCAACTATTGCTATAAGAACAGCTAGCAATTTTATCATATCCTGCAAGGCAGGATTGTCACCAGCATTGTCCATGAGTTTTGGCATGTCAGCGATATATAGTGGAGCAGTAGAACCTGCAAGTATGACTTGACCATGTAACCATCAAATATCAGCAAGTTCTAAGAATTGATATCAGAAAACTGTGCATAATCAATTATTGATAGCTGCAATGACATTGTAATAGCTGGCCTGCCAACTGAATATTGTAAAACATATGATACAAAGTTGAAGTTCCAGAAATGTAGTTCTTCTTTTTAAGATACAACTGTGTGAGCAGTTCAAAGACTACTGCTATCTAGAAGAATTATAAAATAGATACAACTATTATAGCACAATATTGTGTGTCACATTAATTAGAAAACCTACTATTATAAAACTTTCATTATGTTCCACCATGATGTTGCAGACCTGAACAATAAATTTAGTTGTAATGATAGGATGCTTGGTTTTATATTGTAAATAGAAAATGTGAGACCCAATCTGTTTGACAAGAAGCCAAAGAACTTTGTTCTTGATTTGATTGATAATATCAATTGTCATAGTATTATTTGCATAGTCTTATAATATAAGATTGATTCATTGGTTGATGCAAGAGATTACATGTTGAATATACTTGTTGAACATCTGATTGTACTTATTTTTAATGTCATTGTTCATCTGATCCAGATTAAAGCCAAAACTGTCCAGATTGTCTCTCAGCTGCTGGCTAGCATAGAGAAAAATATTGTAAAAATTGTCATTCAGAATATCAAACTGAACTTGTTTCTTTGAGAATGGAAGGTGATTATAGTCATAGAGCCTTTGCTTGATCTTGATGTATTTGTCATTTTGAAAGTAAGTGTTGTAGACTGACCTGAGTGACATTTGAAAAAGTGACAAGAAAATAAGATAAAAAAAAGCTCAAAAGTTAGAGCCATCTAATTGACATAGAAAATGTTCATGGCACTAACTATATAGCACTAGCAGTGGAGCATGTTGATTGTAAAGAGCATCTTGTTGCGAAAATATGGATTAAAGCAAAGGTGGGCATATGTATATGTCATTTTAACAAACTAAGAGCAATTGTGAGGTGTGGACCTTTGCAATTGGTGTGGTCAACAACAGCATGCAGGACCATTAAAATGTTATCCTTGTCCATGCCAGGTTGCACATGAAGTGCATTGAGAATCATTGCAAGCAAGTTAATAGACTTTTCTTTAATATGAAAGGTAGTTTGATTTACAGAGAGGTATGTTTTGATAAGCTGAGCTTGAACATGTGAATTGATCATGTGTAAAATTGCATTAATAAATTGTGCACTGTTGAATCATATTAAAATCATTCTCACTCTTGTCTAGAAGTTTTGTGACCTATATAACATCAAGTAATTCATACTGCAACTGCTCTCATTTCTACTTCAGCTCTTGCTGAGATTGTGTATCCTTGTTAGTTGCATCAATTTGCAACTGCTCTCATTTCTACTTCAGCTCTTGCTGAGATTGTATATCCTTGTTAGTTGCATCAATTTTGGCAATAGCTTTCTTTATTTCATAGTAGATCTTGAGCTTCTTTGTATATAGAAATGTTTGCAACAGGTCAAGGTGATGGCCTCTATTTGTAAAAATTAGAAAACAGTTTTGTTATGCCAGAGTACAATCTTTTTCTGTAATGCCTGCCCATGTCTTAATGAATTTTACCATTTTAAGGCTATGCGGATTAAAGCTAAGACAGTCTTTAACTATAGTCAATGGTGAAACCAGAATAACAATGGCAAAGTTAAGAGCATGAGGCTGCAAATCTCTTCCTTTATCAGTGCTATCTCAAAACGTTTTTAAATTATGACGTTTTTAAGGATGTTGATTAATTTAATCATGAAGGAGCTCCAGTACCATGCCAAATGCAGTATTGCTTAATGCCAGCCACTTGATGTAGCCAATGAGAAATTTACTGATATCTTCATGAAAGTCTTGGCTATCTTGGGCTGCTTTAATTGTTTATTAAGTGGTGTTTTCAACCTTGATGAGTTTTTTTTTGGTTTTGACTAAAAGCTTGAATCTTTTAATAGTGAGTTAAATTGTGTAGTAGTAAATAAGATTGAATACCTACAGTTCTTCTGGAACTATTGTCTTTGGCTGGCTAATGATGCCTTAGTCTTGCATCATGACAAAATTAAAGATTAGCTTACCTGACACTTTGCACGTTTCTTATCCTTCTACATGTGAAAAAGATTTAATGAGTCTAACCATTGTATATGACATTAGTAAATGTTACCTTGTTTAGTTGAATTCAACTTACAGTTGAAGATTTTTATTGAGCTTAAGAATTAAACTATTCAGCCTAGCAATAAAGTATTACATTAATCCACATTATTTAATTTTCTGACTGATTTTATAAAGGTTAGACCTGGATCAAATACTAATCTAACTGCTTATCAATAAAACTTACTTGATAAGGCATTTTGCAGTGGTTTCTATTGCTTATGTAATATTCTAAATGAGGAAAGTTGTAATAGGAGACCAAGTTGTAAAATGTGCTCTGAGTTTTTTTTTTATTATTTGATTTAGGACAGGCTATAATATACACCATAAAATAGCTATTGCTAATGACTTGATACCTTGAAAATGTGGTTTTTTTTTTTCATAAATGTTTCTTATCTTGAGATTATGCTATCAAAAATATATAGTTTATAACTCTAAAACAAAATGATTATTTTTTGGGAGTAGCCTCAAGCCAAACAAGTACTCTGTTAATAAAACTATGATTAACAATCATCATAGTAAATTGGTCAAAGTTCTTGCATTCAGTGAATTTAAAATCTGTATACTATTGAGCATAACAATATAAGTTAATAACAGCCTTTGTATCACAGACTTCCAGTCTTAGTACTCCTTAATAAGTATACTAATTCTCATCTCCATCTTTTGCCCATGAAAACAGAAACAAAAATATTTGTTTACTAATCAGATTTATAGCAGTACACAGGATTGAATGAGGTGCCTACAAAGTTTGAATTAGAATACTAGCAGCATGCCAGATTAAAATTGAATGAGATTTCTACAAAGTAACATTTATTGATAGCTCTAAGCTTGACGCCGCAGTGTCTGAAAGAATATAGTATCTTCAAGTCTAATGCTACAATAATGGTCTGTTAACTTGACAAAATGTGCTCTGAGTCTATGAATTTTGTTCTGAGTGACTGTCTAAACTAAGATGTTGATATGAGTTCTGAATATGTAGCCGTTTTTACTGTCTGGGTTAAGAAGTACTTTATACTAATTTGGAGATGTAAACTACATATTTAGTCAACTCAAAATGAATAAAATGGAAATCAAAGACAATGTGCAAGATGATGATCAAAATATTTGCTATTTTGATTATCTGCTAGCTCATAGTTTGTGCCGTACCTACTGCTCTAAATACAAGAGTTTGTTATCATCCAAAACTCTGGCTTTAATTTTCTTTTATTATTCTTGAACAAGAGGAAGAACTAAGGGTCACTTACAATAACTATGGTCACTCAATACATATCAACTAATTGCAAGAAAATGAGTAAAAGTGGAGAGAGGCAGTGAAGAAACTGAGGCTTGTAAGCAATTGAAGAATAAATATATCAACCAAGTTACATGCTTGACCAATTTAGCTTGAATCCATATACTGATCTGCCGATGGTGTTGATGAAGCTCAAGATAATACCTTCTGTATAGTATTACAGCCTAACAGATCAGTTTGAACTCTTTGAACTTTTTGAAACACCCAGCACACTTGAGCTTAGCACTCAGGACTCTTGTTTATTGCTTCATATCTACATTCACTCAGCAGCTTTATACATCATCCATCTTGCCATACTCTTACTACTATCACACAATATATACACTCAATGTCTCCTTGCCACTTGAGATGCTAGAATATCTCTTGTATTTAGCAAGGTTACCAGCATGTTTTAGCAATGCTGAACATTGCTGATCTTGTCTTTCTGCACTTTGCTCATGTGTTTCCAACATTATTGAGTGGTATTTCTTTTTCTACCCATACTCCTCCCTTGCTGCATAAGAAGTTGAAATCCTGAGTATAGATAGTCAAGCAATGATTGTCGCATGATTATAAACTACAAGCTACAACCTGTGCTGATTTTATAGCTCCTCCTTATATGCAGCCTCCACCATAACTTTACTTCATTTGGTTGGACTTCATGATAGGAATCTTACCAAGTTTGATTGAAATTTGAGCCAAGTATACATATGTAGCAACAAGAAAAAAGGTTTGAGGAGCAAAGCAACAACTTTACAATATACAAAGGAAATAAAAAAAAAAAACAAAGATGAGATTTAAGTTTTTGCATAATTAGTAGATAGGTGGGTAGGATGCAGGGGCACAGTGAATTATTAGTAGGCCAAGAATGACAACTCATAGAATAAATGAGTCCAATATACATATATCTACAAAACTAAAAATAAAAAGACCAAAAAACACACAACCAAGAATGATGACTCACAGAATAAATGGATCTGATATACATATATCCACAAAACTGGAAATAAAAAGACAAAAAAAAATACAAGAGGATCTATGTGTTATAGCCCTAGCCATACTTATAGATCAATGGATATCTAGTATGGTATGGCTAGTGATAATGTGAGTAAGCAGCAGCAGCATCTTGCTAGGCCTGCAGGGCATGGTATGTCTGTGCCTGCTGATATGTGAGATGGCCATGAGCACCAACATGACTGGGGCTACTTGGAAAGAACAAAGAAGAGCAAGATGAGTAGTACAAGATTGCAGTAGTCAGAGCAGGCAAGGGCATATACTGCTGGTGGTGGAGGGATGGCATGGTGCCAATAAAGGTGTACAGAATATATAGGTGTGGGTGCAGGTGCATATGAGGGTGACAGTGTTGGGTCTGAGGCTGGAGCAGAGGCAGAGGTGGATAATAGGCAAAGTGTGTCTGAGGGTGGGAGACAACATAGCCAGCTAGTACAGACAAAAAATTGGAGGCCATGAACAAGACAGAAAAGGTGATAGAGTGTAGACAAGAGAGCAGGTAATACAAGTTGCCATTGCAGATGCCATAAGGTAAGGTGCTATGATGGGGGACTGATCCTGCCATGAGCATCAGTGATTCTGGCATGAATGCCATTGCCTTGGTTCAATCTGCCATCATGACTAATGCTACTATGAATCTTGTTGATACTGCCATGACTTTTTGCATGGCCCTTGTCACTCCTTCCACTGGCACTCAAGAGAGTAGTGTGCTTCTGTGGGCCACTGATGGATATGACACTGAGTATGAGTAGGATATAGTTGCCCAAACACTTGCCATTGATGATGAAGATGCCATTGACAAACTCAGTGGCTTTGTTGCAGAGCTCCATGATGCTGAGACAATGAGACTGGAGCCTGGACTTGAAGTCATAGTCATAGTTGAGCTGTGTGGAGTGGTTTGGGGCCTGCTAGGAGGTGCTGTAGATAGCAAGCTGAAAAGCATGCTTGCAGAGTTGGAGGGCAGCAAGTTGGATGATGAGTTGCTGGAGAGCAGCTTGGAAGAGGATTGTTTGAAGGGCTTTGTGAAATAAAACATAGCAGAGAATGAGGGCAGAGCAGTGGCTGTGCAGGGCAAGGTGGGCTGCTGCTAGAAAATGGAGGACAGTGGGAGAAGACACTCAGAAGTAGAAGGATGGAAACTAAAGGCAGCAAAAAAAAACTTGGGATTGTCTATGTTGTTCTGCCAGACAGAGTGGAGCTCATATGAGATGTGGGCTGGGACAGAAAGTGACAGGGCTGGGGCAGGCAGTGAATGAGTGCATGCAGAAAGTTTGATGGCAGCAGCCATGATTACATGTAGACTGATGAGATTATGCATTATGCACTTGTTCTGATTGTACTTGTCAGAGTGAACTCTTAGTACATGCTTATATAGATTGTCAAGGCAGGAGAGCTGCTTGGAGCAGTAGCAGGTAAAAAAATGCTTGTCTATATATTTGCTGTTGTTTGTCATTGGGGCTCAGGTGGGACAGCGATATATTAGATATAGCAGATGAGGTGCTCAATATGGGAAAAGACCATGCAGCAGTCACTATAGCCACAACACTGAAAAGTCTTTGGGTGATGGCGCTTTGGGGCCTGCACCTGATTAGTCACAGCCATCAAGGTGCCTGTGCCAGGTTCAGGCAATCTGCATGCCATAAATCCATAAAAATAAAACATATGCCTGACCAATGCACAAGGCATAGCTTCTAGTTTACTATATAATCTCACTGCTAACATCACTTGCTTTCAACTCTCTTTAAGCTCAATTTTGTCTTCTTACTCTTATTACATCTACTCAGCTGCTTATTTTCACAATTCCACTGCTAATTCCTCCAGGTTCTGTTATCATCATATTTTGTTATTCTACCTTTCTGATGCACCACCAGATGGTCTTGTCATCATCTTCATTTACTACCTTCCTTACACCATCAATGCTACTTACCACAGTCTTCCATAAAACATTACTTGACAATTATACCTCCACCATTTCTCTTGTCTTACTTTTCACTTTTTGGGCAACAGGCTCCAAGGACTTTATAATCTTTCATTTTGACACATTATTGTGCTGAGATCTTTGATTTTGATTCAACTGAGTAATCCAATCAACTTAAACTTAGAGCTTTCTCTCTTTATCTACATCTTGATCAAGACCATTTTCCACATCATCTCATTTGCATTAATCTCTGATCTTTCCCTTCTGTCCCTACCTCTTAGAGGCTGACCTATTGTAGTTTGTTTTCTTTTTTCATCAATTATTATTATTCTATTTAAAGCTTTCCATGTACTTGTATAACCTCAATCTATTATTTTGCTGGATATATAAGTAATAAATCTATTTCTTATTTCAATGAAAACTTAATAGATCATGGAGGACTCCTTCCAGACATCGTGTTTTAGACAACACTAACCACTACAGACTATCTTGAACATAAAACTGCAACAGTGCCTGTGGAACAAGTGATCTGTAAATAATTTTTTTCTCAGTCAACACAACATTTATGCCTTCGAAAATAATGACATTCATCATGTAGAAATCCTACTTATTTTTGTCTTGCCTCTTTTGAGCACCTCATGCATAAGCATCCACTAACAATGCACTAGATAATAGCGCCTTGGGTGCTACCTAACAAACTGTGAGCACTATAGTTTAGGCAAGGATATAGAGAAGAAGACAAATAGTGCAGTGAAATGTGCCTATAGGTGGCACTGTAAACAATATAGACAAGATAGACAAAGCTAGCACCCAACTTAAAAACAAAGTCAGGCAGAGCTAGCACAATTTGAATGCTAAGTGTAACTTGGGTGCTCAAGAGTTACAATTTGTTGTTATGTATATGTGAAGTAGCTATCTTATATATTATGCGCTACTGTGTTTTTCAAGATAAGTCTATTTATGGTGCTACATCTTAGCACCTCTCCTTGTGGTTCTCTCTAATAGTGACTTGTCAACAGTGATCTGCAGCACATAGATGACGGTGACCAACAGCATTATAATCCATGGTAATCAACAGCAACTCTAAATTGACGTAGAATTATATATGTCTGCTCACTCTTAATATAATTCTGATTGGCCAGGCTGCTCCAGGGTATGGTCAGAAAATCCTCAACAGATGCTGTGATCACTAATGTCAGCACTACTTATTGTATCAATTCCTGACAGGTCCAGATGTTGGATTTAAGTATATCCTGTGCCGCTGTTATTGATTTTTTTAGACTTCTGATTGAGGTGCCTTGACAAATGGCAGCGCCTAATGCTGACCCCTTCTGAAAGTGATCAGAGTTTGGTCAAAGTCCACCTCCCATTGTTGTATTAGTGCTATACGTCTCAAACCTCTCAATTCCTGAAAGTCGGTAACTAGAAGATGCTAAAGAGCTGATAAATAGTGATTAAGGTAAATGAGTAAGACCTGCAATAAAGCACTCAAGCCAGAGCTGTTCTATATTTAATCTGGTTGCTAGAATCTCCCATATATCAAGTGTTGGCCAATTTATAATGTTTCTTGATATGCTCAGTCTGAGTAGAAGCCTATCAATGTCTGATTTAGGACTACCAAGTCTTGAATACAATGACTGTGAAGAATTACTACCTCTTACCACTCATTTCAGAGCTTGTCAACAACCTCCAAGGTACGTGCTATTTCACCAAGTTGGATATCTGCTGGGGCTACAACAATGTGTGCATCAAAGAAGGTGATGAGTAGAAGGCAGCATTCTAAACAGATCATAGACTCTTTGAGCCTCTGGTAATGTTCTTTAGCCATACTAACAGCCCTGCCACCTTCCAGACTATGATGAACAACATTTTCCAAGACCTCATAGCAGAAGATGTTGTATGTGTATATTTTGATGATATCCTTATCTATACCAAGATTCTAGAGGAGCATCATCGAATTACATGCATTGTACTGGAACGTCTTCACCAACACCAGCTCTATCTTCAGCCAAAGAAGTGTGAATTTGAGCAGACTAAGGTCAAATATCTTGGACTGATCATCTTTTATAGAATGGCTAAAATAGACCTAGTCAAGATGGCTGGTGTGGCAAAATAGCCAGAGCCTAAGAACAAGAAGGAGGTTCAGGCCTTTCTAGACTTCACCAACTTCTACCGGAGGTTTTTTCAGGATTTCTCACACCATGTCCAGCCTCTCTTTGATCTCACCACTAAGGACACTACTTGGCACTGGGATGTAGCACAGCAGACAGCCTTTGATGCCCTCAAACAAGCTGTCACTTTGAAGCCTATCCTCCTATTCTCAGATGATGACTCTCCCTTCCATGTTGAAGCTGATAGCTTAGATTTTGCTACTAGAGCTGTCCTTTTTCAACAGTCAAAGGAGAATGGTAAGTGGCATCCTGTGGCTTTCTACTCCAAGAGTCTCAATGCTGTAGAGTGAAATTATAAGATTCACAACAAGGAGATGCTAGCTATCATTTGGTCATTAGAGGAGTGGCAACATTTCTTTGAGGGTGCCAGGCATAAATTTGAGGTGTGGACTGATCACAAGAACTTAGAGTACTTTCAAACAGCCAAGAAACTTAACTGCTAACAGGCTCAATGGTCCTTGTATCTGGCCAACTTTGACTTTTCTCTACATCACAAACCTGGATGGTGCATGAGCAAGCCAGATGCACTTTCTAGGCAAGCAGACCATGGTTCAGGAGCTAGCAACAATGACAATATTGTACTCCTGAAGCCAGAACTGTTTGCTATCCATACTCTAGAGTGTGTGGTTGGCCAGAAAGAAGAAGTAAGCATTCTTAAAGACATCTGCCAAGGTAACCAGGAGAGTGCTCAAGAAGATCTGGTAGCCAAGGCTGCCCTGGCCTTGCATGCTCAAGAAAAAACTGGAGTAAAGTCCATCTGCACTAATGAGTGGTCTTTGGAGAATGGTCTCCTCACCTTCTAGAGGCACATTTATGTTTCCAACCTGCCAGACCTCTGGAGGCAGATTGTAGAGCAGCATTATGACTCTTGAGTTGCAGGACATTCTAACAGATGGAAGACACTGAAGCTTGTCAGGAGACTCCTCATTTCTTCCTTTTTTCACTTCTTATTCCTTCACTTTCCTTTCATTCATTTCCTTATTTCCTCTATCATTTTCTCATTTTGCTGTTTCTTTTCTCTCAATACTATCTGTTAGTACTATTCTCAGCCTTTGAGGTGCTCTGGTTCTTTAGCTATCATTCATACAAGTGTGGGCCCTTCAGCATCACTTCCAGACTGCTTATATAAGCTGGAGTTTGCCTTTCTGACTTCCAAAGTCCGGAGTTTTCCTGCTTTGTTTTCACAGTTGTTTGGTTAGTCAATTTTCGAGTTTTTAATTTGTTGTACTGTACAGTTGTTTCCCATGCTTCAGAAGCCCCAGAAGCATCCAAGCTGGCATAGGAAATCTTTAGACTTGTTCTCTTTGGATTTCCCTCTGCCAAGTGAGTAGTTATTATGATGTTGTCAGTATATACTCTAATACACTTTGGATCTCCCTCTGCCAGCTGTGTGACTGAGCCATAGCCTCTAGAGGTCACCCTTACAGAGCTGGTCTCCTGGAATTACTGGTGGCTTCAGATGTCATGGTATGTTGGCTTCTACACCTCCATCTGTGACTTCTGCCTTTGGACTAAGCCTTATCATCAGCCTCCTATAGGACAGCTTCATCCTCTGCCTATTCCAGCTGAGCATTGGAGCATGGCCTCAGTAGACTTCATTGTTGAGTTACCAGACTTTCATGGATATGATGTGATCATGGTGGTAGTAAATTTCTGTGGCAAGTGTGCTCATTTCATTCTGACACACACTATTTGCTCTGTCATGGGTGCCACTAATCTGTATCAAAAGCATGTTTGGAAACTCCATAGGTTGTCAGATGCCTATGTCTCAGACTGTGGACCTCAGTTTGTGGCCAAGTTTACCAGAGAACTGTATTGCCTCCTCCATGTCAAACTCCACACTTCCACAGCCTACCACCCCTAGTCTGATGGCCAGACCAAGCATGTCAACCAAGAGCTAGAACAGTACCTCTGGCTCTTTTGCAATGAATGACAGGATGACTAGGATGACCTATTACCAGAGATGTAAGGGCAACCTCTGGAGGCTGTGGCTCAGTCACACAGCTGGCAGAGGGAGATCTAAAGTGTATTAGAGTATGTACTGACAATATCATAATAACTACTCACCTGGCAAAGGGAGATCCAAAGAAAACAAGTCTAGGGATTTCCTACGCCAGGTTGGATGCTTCTGGGGCTTCTGAAGCATGGGAAACAACTGTACAATACAACAAATTAAAAACTTGAAAATTGACTAACCAAACAACTGTGAAAACAAGGCAGGAAAACTTCAGCTTATATAAGTACTCTGGAAGTGGTGCTGAAGGGCCCATACTTGTCTGAATGATAGCTAAAGAGTTAGAGCACCTCAAGAGCTGAGAATAGTACTAACAAATAGTGTTGAAAGAATAGAAACAGTAAAGTGAACTAAGGTCAGAAGAAGTAAGAGAATGAATGAAAGGAAAGTGAAGAGATAAGGAGTGAAGGAAGGAAGAAATGAGGAGTCCCCTGACAAGAGGCAGAGTTTCAGTACAACAACCATGTACATGCTGCTACCCAGATGTCTCCCTTTTTTCTAAATACTGGTCAACATCCTCAGATAGGATTTGAGCCTCATAGACAACCTTCAGAAAATAAAGCTGTCAATAAGTTCTTAGATTAGAAAAAGACAGCCCAGGAGGAAGCCAAGGCTGCCTTAACTAAGGCAAAGGATGACATGGCCTACTACTATGATTGTGGATGAACTCCAGCCCTCAAGTACAAGCCTAGAGATCAAGTCTATCTAGATGCCTCTGACATTGCTACTACTTGGCCTTCTCTGAAGCTCTCTTGTTGTCATCTGGGACCCTTTCCTATAGTAAGGCAGATAGGCCCACTAGCCTATCAACTCAAGCTGCCTAGTGGAATGAATCAACTCCATCCAGTCTTCAATGTGGTGAAGCTCTCTCCTGCACCAGAAGATCCAATTCCAGGATTGATGTTCACAGCCACCTCCTCCTCCAGTTCTGATAGATAACAAGGAAGAGTACGAAGTGGAATGGATCCTAGACAGCCAACTCTTTTGAAACAAGCTTCAGTTCAAGATCAAGTAGAGAGGCTACAGAATTGAGAATATCTCCTGAGAGCTACAAGAGAGTGTCCATGCCCCTGCCTTGGTCCAGTAATTCTATCAACAGCATTCCAATGCTCTCCAAGCAATCAGAGGCCTCTATTCTCTTTCCAAGGCAGACCAGGCCATCCAGAACTACTTCTATCTAGCACGTCAAGATGCCATGCTCTAGAGGAGGGGTGATGTCAGGAGACTCCTCATTTTTCCTCATTTCTTCCTTCTTTCAATCCTTATCTCTTTACTCTCCTTTTATTCATTCTCTTATTTCTTCTGACATTATTTCATTTTACTGTTTCTATTCTTTCAACACTATCTGCTAGTACTATTCTCAGCCCTTAAGGTGCTCTAGTTCTTTACAGTGGCTCAAAAAACTGTCCCAATGTTTCATACTTTTTGAAAGATGACATTGGCATGAAGGATGGGAAGTACATAAAATCCTGATTAAATCATGTAAAATACTATGGCATCGTAGCTACAGAATACATCTAGGTTTATGTGATTAAGATCAAAACTGATGGAGCAATAGCCATTTTAAAATATTCACTCATTGGGACAGTTTTTTGAGCATCTCTAATTTTTCAGGTTTATCCCTATTTTACTCAGAAATAAAGAGTAAGTTGCATGAGGAAATATAAACAAAGTCATGTGACCATGTTTAGATATATTTGGGAGTAGTTCAAGCTGGTTGAACCATATCTTGACTTTCAACCACTATCATGAAACCTATTCCTTCTGCACAACACTCTACTGTTGCTTCTCTTCTTGCTCA
>QGOA01006998.1:0-20628 GCA_003313075.1 Termitomyces sp. MG16
AGGCAGCTAATTTTACTGTCATATGTAGTACTAAAATCAACTATTGATCTGGTTTTGTTGTGTGACCATAAGACTAGACTTTTACTTTGACAATGTTTCACAGATTCTGTGTCTTGTGTGAGTAAACCTCAATTTGTTACACTTTTTTTAATTGTCAAATGACAATAATTTGTATGCAAACAAACAAGAATCTTTCATTCTAAAATCTATTTCTAGAATTCTGATTGACAGTGACAACAACCATTGAGCTTCTTGAGTGCCAAATGCAAGCTGACTGCCAATGGAATAGATCACAATCTGTTGCCACCTGAATGGAATGACAATGTTGCTCCAAAACAAAATTATGAGGCCAACTACACCAGATGTGCATGCCTAGCAGGTGACAAACTGGAAAGAGGCTGAGGTTAAATTGACCCCAGCCAGAATGGATATAAAAGGTAGCCTGCTTATGACAGTACCAAGACATCCTACTCAGCATAGAGTTGGGAAGGAGGCAAGGGTGACTAGCAAGTCACTGCCAATCATACAGGTATCTTAAAAGGCACTTGTTTGATTCATAGGATTGAGACTGCCATCAGTGGCTCTACAAGAAGGAAAAAGACCATCTCTATTTAGGGCAGGGGCTCTGGAAATGGTGGGTGTGGCCTGGATAAGCCACAATGAGCCAGGGTAGATAAGAATATACCTGAGTCTACCCCAATGAGCTGTTGCCTAGGGAGCCAAGAGCTAGCAGATCAATCACAGCCAGTCAGCAAAAAACTGCATCAACCCACAGTGGCTGATTATACCTCTAACAAGGATGAAAATAGATGCTATGAAGCAACCCTCAATGTGCAAGTGGCTATGATCTGGGCAAGGTACTCAGAGATTGTTAAGCTATTGACCTGGTCAATGGCAGCAGCAGTTCATAGGCTACCAAGATACAGCAACATCAGAGGTTGAAACTATGACTTCAAGGCTGGCTATACAGGTGCAGCTGGAAACAGTGCCAGAAGAGGTACTGTCCTTACAGGTGAAATAGAAAGCTGAGGAGCCAGTAGTGTTCATGAGGGTATCACTTGCTGATACATCTTAGAACTGAGTTGCATTCCAGAGAATGCAAATTCAGGACTTGTAAGGGCAAGAATACTCCTGCATTGATGACCAGAGAATTACTTTCAATGGGCTTCAACCTATTGATGAAATGAGGCAAGAGTTTATAGAACATACTCAAAACAGTTGTTAAATCAAAGAAGGAAGTGATATCTGTGGTCAAGCTCATGAACCACAAGGACTTGGAAAAGGGATGGATAGGCATAATGGACCTCAGATTTCTCAGTCAGAGAGATCTCAGAGCCCCAGGAGGATGCATTGGAGGCATTTTATTCAGTGGTTTACATCAAGGTGCTTGGAGTGCAAGGATTCTATGACATGCCAGTAAACCATGCTCAAAACATGACCATTTACTCAGATGCTTGGACAGTGTATGAGACCTTCTTGAAAGACATTCCTGCAGAGATGCAACAAGTGCTAATCAATGATGATGGATTGTCCCCAGAGATAAATGAAGTATAGGAATTTGTAGCACATGCCATACATTATGAGCAGGTGTTGAAGATGGCATGCCACTTTGATCAACATAGTTTCCATTTATGAGTGACCACAACTCTAGTAGAGTCATGCCAGACAAAAATGATAGGCATATTTTTGGTAAAAAAAAATGGACATAGAGTGCAACTGCAATCCTAGGTTTGTGGTGAGGCAAACATTGTAGGGCCTGCATCATCTTAAACTGTGTGGGCCTAAGGCATAGGCTAAGAAGTGAGGGACCAATCCACCTAATGCTGAGGCTAATTGTGAATCCTAGAAAGAGTGGGGACCAGGCCCTGGTGGTTGGGTAAGAAGTGCAAAGTGACGTGCTATTGTAAGGGTGACTGACCTCTAGAGGCTGTGGCTCAGTCACACAGCTGGCAGAGGGAGATCCAAAGTGTATTAGAGTATGTACTGACAATATCATAATAACTACTCACCTGGAAGAGGGAGATCCAAAGAGAACAAGTCTAGGGATTTCCTATGCCAGGTTGAATGCTTCTGGGGCTTCTGAAGCATGGGAAACAACTGTACAGTACAACAAAACCTTAAAAACTCAAAAATTGACTAACCAAACAACTGTGCAAACAAGGCAGGAAAACTCTGGACTTTAGAAGTCAGAAAGGCAAACTCCAGCTTATATAAGTGGTCTGGAAGCGGTGCTGAAGGGCCCACACTTGTCTGAATGATAGCTAAAGAACCAGAGCATCTCAAGGGCTGAGAGTAGTATTAACAGATAGTGTTGAAAGAATAGAAACAGTAAAATGAAATAATGTCAGAAGAAATAAGAGAATAAATGAAGGGAGAGTGAAGAGATAAGGAATGAGAAAAGGAAGAAATGAGGAGTCCCCTGACAGCTATATGTGCAGGGAAAAAGGACACTTTGCTAGTAACTGCCCTAAAAAAGGGCAGGGAGCAGCCAAGCTGAGAGCATATGTGCATGCAGCACACACCAATGCAGAGGAGTCTGCAAATGAAGCAAATGCAGAGCTGAACTCAGAGGAGGAAGATGAGAGTGTCTGGTCTGGTGAGGATGGCTCATCAGAAAATAAAGTAGAGATGGTAACTATTGATGGAGATGAGTATGTCAAAGTAGATGTGTATGACTCTGAGCTCTATGCAAGTTCAGCAGAACCCAAGTTTTTGATGGCACTGACAGACTATCCTGAGGAAGAGGAGAGCATGCAGCTGGGGATGGGTCATGTAAAGGTTCACAGAGTGAAACTTCCAAAGTCAGCTCACAAGCTGGCCTGGACAAGACTATAACACAAGAATAAGGAATGTTTGGCCACCTATGTTAAGGTGGGAGATCATGAAGCATGGGCCTTGTGGGACTCTGGCAGTACTACCACAGGTGTGACACTCCAGTTTTGCCAGATCTATGACTTGGCTGTGCATTAGCTCAAACAACCCATCACCCTTCAATTGGGCACTGTGGGCAGCTGGGCTGCAGTGTAATTTGGGGCAAACTTTGAGATTTCAGTCCCAGGATCAATAAGTATTGAGTATGTAGATGTGGCAAACTTTGACCAGTACAACATGATCATTGGGACCCTATATATGCACAAGCACCAAGTGGTGCTTGACTTTTGCAATAACATGTTTAGTGTGGTGGGAACAGAGATCCTAGCAGTGCAGATTACTATGGAGGAATCTGGGGACAGAGTATGCCGCCAACAGGCAATAGAGTAGAAATGAGCTGTGGGCCATAATTGACTATGCTTGGAGATGTGAAAGGCCACAGTAGATGATAAGCTGGAGGAGGTTCACCCTTGGAAGAGCTTATCTAAGAAATGTGGGGCGCTCCTTCTATCAAAGGAGGAGTGGGACAGGTGCAAGAGTGACCAAAAAGAGAAAGCCAACCACAGATGTGGTGGGCAAACCTGATATGAATCACATACAGCTGAAGTGGTCAAGAATGCACTCTGGCAGAAGAGAGCCTATGTTGTCAAAGGTAAAGGTTGAGAATTTGACTTGTGATGAGGCCCCAGTGGTCCCAATGAATAAAGAAGTGGAGGACAACAAGGATGGAAATGACCAGTCATACCAATTTTTATGGGACTGGCCAGTGCTCCAACTATTATTTAAATGGGCATTTGACCTATAAATGCCCTGAGAGTGGAATGAACTGGTGGCATCCATGCATGCATGGGAAAGTCAGCCATAGATCCAGCAGACCAAGGTCTACCAGCAGGCAAGAGATGATGAGATTTCCTCTCCAGAGGAGGTCCAGTTTGATAGAGTGTCAATTTCATTAAGACAAGTTGAGAAGATGGTGTCAATTCATCTACAGGTGCCAGATGCCAGTATGGAGAAGCTGCAAGCACTTAGGGACAAATATACTACTACCATGCAAGAAGTGGGCAGTAGTGGGAAACTGCCACAAAAGCTGACACTGGCCAAAGGCAAAGGCAAAGTTGGGGCAACTGTGTTGTTCTGCAATGATATTCCAGAGTTGCATTGACAGTGGCAGAAGAAGTTTGCTGATATGATGAATGGCACCAAAGAGGAGCTACCCTCCTGGTACAAGGTTAACCATGAGATTAGCCTGATTAATGATACAAAAGAGTATTAGTATCATTTGCCATGATGTTCCATGGCCTTGCAGCAATGGCTGTAGGATAAAACAAACCAATCCCTCAAGGATTGTTGGTGGGAGGTAAGACCAGCATTGCAGACCACATCATGATTATATATTCTGAAGAAGGATGGAACATTACACATGGTGCTGGATGCATGCCAGCACAATGATAATACCATTAAGGATGTAACCTCACTTCCTGATCAGGAAGTGATTAGAAAGGATGTAGCTTGAGCCAAAGTCAGGTCAAAAATTGATCTGACAGATGCATACAAGCAGGTCCAAATCTGGGAGAGTAATGTCAATGCCAGTAATATCATGCAAATTGGGGACTGCAATGCTCCAGCAACATTCCAGAGACTGATGATGTCCATTTTCTGTGATGTTATCAGATGATTCATACATGTATAACTTGATGATATATTCATTTACTTGGACTCCATAGAGGAGCATAAGAAACATCTCCATGTGGTGTTCAAGCAGTTGCATTCAAATTTGTTGTACTTGAAATAGAAGAAGTGTGAGCTGTACACAGATTGAGTGGACTGCTTGAGACATGTATGTAATGGCCCAACTTGTTATTATATTATACATCTTGTTACTATGTGATGTAACATCACATTTATACTAATGTTGATAGTTATTTAGAGTTAGTTCTTTTTTTTTGTGTTTACATAGCTGAAATCGAGATGCTAGTCTGATTCACTCATATGACTAAGAACTTAGAATTCTTAACTATTGTAATTACGTTACAATGTAATTGATGATCAAGATATATACCCTGATCAAGACAAGCTGAGTTGCATCCACAACTGATGGATGTCACAAAATTATAATGATGTATAATGGTTTGTGAATTATATCTCAACATTTCTACTGGATGTAATGACCTACACTGGGCTGTTGATGGCAATTATGCAGAATGAAACACCATTTGTTTGGCAGCCACTGCACCAATGGTGCTTTGAGATGATCAAGCAAAAATGTGACTATACCCCTGTTATACAGCCAATTGACCCATGATGGAATGAACCAATATAGCTTATTTGTGATGAGTCTAAGTCAGGTGTGGGGGCAATGTATGGCCAAGGACAATTGTAGCAGACTTGTAGACTAGCAGAGTTAATGTCAAAAAAGTTCACAAATGCACAGCAGAACTATGCTGTATATGAGCTGGAAATGTTGGTGATACTTGAAGCTCTCTTGAAGTGGGAGGACAACTTGATAGGTTATGATATTCATATCATAACAAATCACCAAGCTCTTGAGTTCTTTAAAACTCAAGCCAATTTATTGCTGAGGCAGTGGCAATGGATCAACTATATGTCCCACTACAAGTTTGATATAACTTATGTTAAAGGAGAGTTGAATAAGGTGGTGGATTGCATATCACAGTACTTCAAGAGTGACCATTGGAATGAAGCTCATGAGGCTCATTATTATGTCAATGCAGATGTTTATATTGACTCAGAGGAAGAAGATATACTCTACCTGCAGTACTGCAAGGTCAAGGACCATGTTGTAGATGTCTGAGTCATGCAAGTTTGCAAGTATTGACATAGTAAGCAGTTGCAGGAGCAATAAGAGGCCTGAGATATTGAGGCTAAGGGCCTGAAGGCTGGAGCTGAGAGGGGCTCCAGAGATGGCCTAAAGGCCCAGGACATGGGAGATGTATCATTTGAGGAGGCATTAAGGAACTGCACAGGTCAGGAGCCAATGCTTGCAGATCACAGTTAGTCAGAGTTTCAGGAGGCAATCCAGCAAGTATATTCACTGGATAGCCTGTGTGCAGAAGTCCTGAAATGCCCTGGAGACCACCTTAGATTTGTGGTCCAGAACTAGCTGATTTATACTACAAATCAAAAGAGACAAAGGGTACTATGTTTGCCATGACAGCATACATTAATCACTAAGGTGATTAATGAGGCATATAGTATTGCAGGCCATTTTGGATTACAGAAGATCCTGGAGTATATTCAGCACTGGTACTGGTGGGCAAAAATGGACATCAATGTTAAGGCATTTTGCTTGACCTGTGAGTAGTGCCAGTGAGTGAAAGAAGCCAACTAGAAACTGGCTGGTAAGCTGCATTCACTGCTGGTGTCCATAAAACTATAGGATTCTATTGGAATAGACTTTGTGGGCTCTTTCCTAGAATTCAAGGGATATAACTATCTATGGGTAGTTATATGTCAGATAACTAGCATAGTACATCTCATACTGGTACAAACCACAATGAATGCTTCTGAGCTTTTATGGATCTATTTAAGGGAGATTGAGTGACTACATGGATTGCCCAGTACAATAGTGAGCAACTGCAACTCCAAATTTACCTCAGAGTGGTAGAGAGAACTCCATAAAATAATAGGTGCTCAGCTGCTCATATTGACATTGTTCTATCAGATGGATGGGCAGATAGAGCAGGCAAATTGTAACATTGCACAGATATTGTATACCATGGTATGCCCAGACCAGCAGAACTAGGTAGAGTGGATTCTCTTGACAGAGTTTGCAATAAATGCTAGTGTATCTGACACCACAGAATATGCACCATTTGAGTTAAATAGAGAGTTTATGCCTTCTATGATATGGGAAATGCGAGTTGAAGAGGTGTTTCACTAGAGAGTGAAGAATTTTGCCAGGATGGCCTTGAAGAATCTAACAAATGCTCATGATGCTATTATTGAAGCACAAATGTTTCAATTGGTGTATGCTAATAGGTGCAGGATGGGTGACCCACCATTGGCAGTGGGGTCACTTGTGTCTTTGTCAACCCAGAACTTGAACCTGCCCAAAGGTAGGATGAGTAAATTGTGCTCAAAGTATATTGGCCTATATAAAGTCATGCAGGCAGAGCCTGGGACATCAAACTATGTATTGGAGTTGCCTAAAGCACTCCAGGCATAAAGGATTGGCCTAAGTTCCATGTCTTGCTGCTTCAACCATTCAGGCTGAGTGATGATGCATTGTTTCCTAACTGCGTAGTCCCAGAGGCATATGATTTTGGAGTTGGTAATGAGCAGGAGTGGTTTGTCAAGGACTTGATAGGCCACTGATAAAATGAGGCAGGTGATTTGGAATATGAGGTATGATGAAGCCTAGATGATACAACGTAGGAGCCACACCAGGTGTGTTCAAAGTTGGCAGCCCTGGACCAGTATCTGGAACTGCATGGTGTGCTATATCCTGCACAGCTGCTGAGAAAGAACAGGTCTCCAGAAGTCAGATAGTGATGGGGGGATCAGCAGCTAAATAGAGCTATCAATGATATAATTGTACAAAAGAGGCTGACTTTGAATTTTTTCTTGTCAGTTATCTGCATACAAGTTCCACTATATATCTTTGTCTTAGCAGCAACAGTACAAGACAAGGGGTAAACAGAGCTTGCAGAGCCCTTTTCAGGGGAGAGTAGATCAGCAACATCAGCAAGGGGAAATGGAAAGCTTCTTCCCATATCTTGAGGTGTAGCAAGTGTATGGGCAGAGGCAAATGCCAATGTTTTTTATGTCTATGCCAGTGCCCATGGAGCAGCAGATGGCAGGAATGGGCCAGAGCTGGGGCATGCTAATGCCACAGGAAACAATGATGCCCCCAATACCATAGATGAGGAGCATGGCATCAGGAGGATAGTTGATAGCAGTCAAGAAGGTACCAGTCTCCTGTAAAGAGAGAGGAGAGCAGGCAGACAGTACAGTATGAGCATCAGGTGCTACATAGATTGCCACAGGAGTATCAACAGGAGGAGTCATGGAGTGAGGCTGAGCAAGTGCTCCCTGTGTGGAAGGTAGCAGGGGAGAAAGAGAAGGGTAAGGAGCAAATGACCAAGCATGATCAGTTGCAAGAGAAGCCACAAGCAGAAGCACTGTAGAAGTGGTTGGTCCAGACAGGACATCAAATACCTTCTGAATTGGAATTTTTGCAGGAACCAGTGGCACAGGTGATGGTCACTGGGCTGCTTGAGGAAATAGCATTGTTGCAAGAGCAGCAATTGAATACTATCGCTACTTTCAATAAAAAGGTGAAATGGAACAGACTGGAATTGCCTCATGGTGAGGAGGCACCTTGACCTTTGAGAGGTTGAGGGAGTGAAGTATTATCACTTGCTCAGAGGATTGAGAGTGATAGTGCACTATTGGTGGGGATGTTGTGGCAGAGCTCAAGCCAGAGCCTGCAATCATTGGCAAACCCAGCCAAGAAGAGGGAAAGGTTGGCCAAGTAAGTTAATGATTTCCTAGGACAGGAGGTCATGTTTGACATTGACATACTGATAGGACCCCACACAGGCTAGACGCATCAACAGCAGGCTCAGCATTGGTTCTGGACACCTTGCCATGCATGTTCTGAACTTGGCACACATGATTTATCTATTTTAGGCCTTACCTGATGGCTATGCATAGCAAGCAATGAATCCAATCATTGATAGTACTGGTGGCAGCTGGAATGACAGCTGGCATCATGCTGCCAGCAAGCATTGACAGTTAGCATCAATCAATCAGCATGTGGCATGGCTAGCTGACAACAGCACTTATGAATCAGGAATAATGTTATTTACTCATGATGGATGGCCTGACATTTACCCTGGTGCATGACATCTCTTGGCACCCCCTCCCTTAAACAGATGGACAGCTTGCTTGCTTTATTTCCCAACATTTAGTTTAATACAGGACATTTAATTATATTACTTACAGTTCACTGCCCCTTGACAACCCTTAGCCCCTTAGCGGCAGGGAACTTGTTTCTCACTATAAATACTTACTGTTGTCACTAGTTACAAAAGAACAGAGTACCCTAGTTTACACCTCTCAGTTCACCCTATAGTTCAGGTTTCTTTTGAGCCACTAAGTTCATAGTTGCCAATTGTCTGAATGCTCTTAGCCTGCTTGCTGCAGTTACATTTACAGAACCTATGTGCCTTGCACCTACAGCAGGCATCACACAGCTTAGTCATTGCTAAGCCTCTAGTTTCCTTTCCACATTCTCTTGCTGCACTTACTTGTATTCATCTTCCTACCTCTTTTAGGCGCACTTTGTTGTTGGCACACCCTTCTTACCGCACGTCCTTGCTGACTATTGTTACCGACTTTCACCAAATTTTGCTATTCAACTCATTGTTTGACTTGTTCTCTGGGAACTGCCTGGGACTCCCTCAATCTTAGCACACTCAACACACTGTTACACAGGTCAGTAGCCATAAACCATACCTGCTACTGATCTACTTTTGGGCATCATCAATACCACATGGAGCAGTTGGGGGAGTAATAATGTTCCAACCACCAGTGGACTACAAGCCACCTGTTGACAATTACCCTGAGGAGTGGCTTGAGTATGACCTGCGCACAGAGAACAAAGCTAATAATATGTCCCTGAAGGGGATAACAACCATGGTCAAGGGAGAATCACAGACTGTCTACTTTCAAGAGGACAGTGAAAACAAAGATGTGAACTACATTAGTTCAGATGAGGGTACACTGGAGGACAAAACAAAGCATGAATAGGGGATGCACATAGCTTGCAACCTCAAGAAGCAGAAGAAATGCAAGCATAATCAGGAGAAATTTTATTGCAATATAAAGAGGTGGGCAGAGGAAGCAATGAGGATTATCTCCTTGAGCCTAGGGGTTCAAGTATTTGCAAATAAGACTGTGGAGAGACTCAATTTATTTTTCAACAGTAGACTGGACTGACACTTTTATTACTCATTGGCAAATAATACAGTCTATGTGGAGACTGAGGCATGACAGGTGCAAGCTCATGAGTCATCACACATGAGTGGGTATATGGGTTCAAGGATTCCCTCTCTAAGGTGGTTCTACAAGGATTCCTGATGAACCCACTCCAGTTGCAAAAGCTGGTAGAACTCATTCAAAGCTAATATGTGCATGCCAATGACAGGATCACTGGATATCATTTGTATAGAGAGTTTTGTCGCATTAGCAACTCATGTGATGTGAGTTTTAGAGACAAGACCATGAGTATGGTTTTGATGCATGAAGATTACTGCAATGTGGAATTGCCATTTGAGAGTCAATCAGCAGTGATGAGGAAATTGTCCCTCCCTGTTCCAGAGGGGATACTATGCACCAAAGAGTGGGGAGGATATCAAACAACCATCTTCATTGAGATGAATTTTGAGCAAATAAAGAAAATGATGGACCTGGAAAAATAGGCCCAGAATGCGCTATTCTTCGGGAGACTGAGAATGCCAAACATGGTGCTCAGCATTGCTTTTGACACTGTGTATTGGATGCACTGGCACACTATTTTTGGGCATGCCCTCATTTGCTCCCTCTTGCCTCAAGATAAGGCAAGATCTGTGTTTGCACAAATAATGGCACTAGTGCTGGCCAAGCCTAGCCTGTATTGCAAACTGGTACAAGCATTTAATCTAGCCTATCTGGACAATCCTTTCATGCCCATGCCCTGGAAAATAGTATCATTTTTCATGCTGGTGTTCCTCAATGAGTTTGCTGGGACTATTGTTGAGGATGACATATTATGTGTGCTGCTGCACAATCAGACTCCTGTCAAGTAGGTAGACCATGCATATATGTATGGTGTAGTTTACCTGGAAAACCAGTTCTTTCACCCTAGTGCATCATTGCCTCATTATGTGCAGGTCAATAATGAACAGCATACTAGGATGCATTTGTACAGGGATTTGGTGGCTATCTCAGAATGGGTTAGGTGGAGAACTCCACCCATGGATGACGTGCATTGCCTGAGAGTGCTATTTGTGAAGAAAGAGGAGGAGCAGCGTTGGTTTTATTCAGATCAAGGACTACATTATTACATTGGGTCCAATCCTAATGTATACCACCTATGGAAGTGGCAGGTCATCATGGGCCCTTGCTGTTGACCTGCCTGAGGCCAGAGGCCAAGCCACCTATTGCATCAGGGTCAGGAGCTCATAGGCCAGTCAGTCACTACACTTCCATACTTGACACTGCTGCTGCCACCCTTGCCTGATGCTCATGTGGAGTCACCACAATTAGAAGACTATCCTTCAAGTCTGCATGAACCTATTGCATTACCTTGATATTGTGTAATCATGAGTCTTTATTGCCTGTTATTCTCTATTAGGAGGCATTGCAGTCTCCAATTTGCATAATATTGCTAGTAAACATGCCCATGATCAATACAAACACAGTCTTGGATATGTTTTTGGTGTGGATGCACACTTGCTCATAAGTATCAGTAAGGTCAATTTTTAACTGATACTTTGTTCAAGCCATGTCTTTGTAAATCACCTCTTGATCTGGTAAAGGAGTTATGTCCTTTATAGTGTTATTGTTTTGCTGGTGCATGTCCAGAGCAGTACAAAGGGTTCCATCCTTCTTTGAGATGCACAGTAAAGGTGCAGCTTGAGCAGTGGTATATGGTGTCCACCATTGAGCATTCAAATAGTGATTAGTTTTATTGCATAGTTGCTCTTAGAGTGTGCATGGGCAGCATGGCAAGTGGTACTTGTACTGCTTGCTCTTTTCTATGAGATTAATCTCATGATTCACTTCCTGCCATGGTGAGAGCTCCTTATTGGTCTCATTGACCATATTGGCAAATTCCTCTTGCCATTGCTGATGCAACTAAGGAATGTTGTCCTCCTGAAAGCTCATTGCCTTCTGCTTTCCCTTTTGATGCATTGGAGAAATTACCTCAACCATGTCCAATAAGAGACAAGGCTGCTGTTTATATTGCTCATGCACAGCAATCACCTGATTAACACTGTCATTGGGTATGTGCAGTCTCAGTAGAGATTCTGCTCTTGCTGCCTTATGAGCCACAAGGGTCTTCCTCTCACATCTAATCAAGTATGCTACAGATACTTCATCCATAGCTGGCTGCCAATACTCTGATATGATAGTTGTCCATTGTTAGTGCACATTTCATGCACAAGTGGCTGCTACCAGCTCATTCCACTCCTGTGTCATTTGAGTGTCACATGCCCAGTCATACTTTGGCAGGGGAGCTGGTCACTCCTATCAGGACCATGTGTTCTCACAATCTGAGGCTTTTGCCTCTCAGCTGCTATTCCTCAAGTCCTCTAACTTGACTTGTGAGGATGTAGGTAAACATACATTCACTGAGTCCTTAAGCTTCTTTGCCTTTTCACTCATCATCACTGCCTTGTGGTCTGGGCTTAGCCCAGGCATAACCTGTACTTCCTTGACCATATCCTCCACCATCAGCACTTTCTTGCACTTCTCTATAGTGTGGTGACATCAAAGGCAATTATCAGTATTGTCCACTGTAGCATGTTCTGCTGGGATAACTTTCCTATTCACCAGCACTTGACAGTGCTCAAAGTCTAGCATGACTTTGTTATGCCACATGAATGGCATTCCCAATATTATGTCATAGCAATCAAAATTTGCTATGTCTATATATTCCTGGCTACATGAGCCCAATGTCTGAATGGTTACATTCATCCCATACTGTACCATAGCACAGCTCTATACAGTGCCCAATTGCAAAGCTAATGGAGTGTCTAACTCCTGTACAGAAATTCCATACCCATGGGCAAACTGGGATGTAATACTCAAAGTAGTACTCCCAGAGTCCCAGAGAGTCCAGGCTTTATGGCCATTTATGTCCATGTACAAAACCAGACATTTTTTATTTGTGCATTTTAATATAGAGCACTGTAATGTGCCCTCTGCTCAATGAAGAGTAACTTTTTATTTGCACAACAGATATCTCTGTCATTCCTACTTGCTGTTGCAGTATGTGCAGCACATATGTGGGCTTGGGGTGTATACCTCTTTTTCTGAGCTCCCACTCTTGTAGGGCAGCTGGTTGCATAGTGGCCTGGTTGGCCACATGCAAAGCATGTTCCCATCTGGCCAGATAGGTTGGCCAGCTTGAATTCTGGCCTGGGTTTAGGACATTCTCCGTCTGGAGCCCACTCTGATCAAGGGCAGCTGTGCCCTCAATTCCTAGCTGGGGCTTGTCATACTACAAATTGCATGTTGCAGTCACAGTCCATGTTGGCCCTCTAGGTTAGGAAGGTCTCTACATGCTGACCTTATGGAGGTGTCATAGCAGGCATAGGTCACCTGCTTTCTTTCTTATGGCTACTACAATGCTTGTAGTGGTTAGCAGTCTGAAGAGACTGCTCATACCTTATAGCATATGCCACAAACTCCTCAATATTGTTGACCTTCAGAGACAGCTTGTCCTTGCAAATCAGATAGTGGTGCATGTCTGCTGGAATATCATTCAAGAGCATTTTGAGCATAGTGTACCCATCCAGGTACACTGCCATGTTCTGGACATGGTCACTAAGAGTATCATAGAACTCTTGCACATCTAGCTTCTTGGTGTACCTTGTGGACTGGAAGTCCCATTTTGCATCTTGCAATGTTGAAGGATGTACAAATTGATTGTACAATCTGGTGAAGACTCTCTTGAACATCCAGTCATACTGGACCTGGTTGACATACAAATAGCAACTAGTCTATCTAGTTATCTTAGTAGTAATTGATGAGTACATGCAAGTAGAGCTCCAACTTCTGATTAATACTTTCTACATAACCATCTAACTAGAGGTAATGTGCTGTTGACAGTGCGGGTTTAATATCCAACCTCTCCTACATGTGCTTCATATACTGAGCAATAAACTGCAATCTCCTGTCTGAGACCACCTTCTTAAGAGTGCTATGCAGGCACCACACACACTCTATAAACACATTACACATAATTGCTACATCATCTGTCAAGTGTACCTCCAGAAAGTGAAACTACTTGAATCATATCAAACCCATGCAAAACCAGGAGTAATCTAATATAATCTGTTGAGACATGCTGCCATGGCCCATCTGATATCTCCAACAGCTGCAATGGGCCAAATAAGTGCTAGTGTCAGGGTTTAATATGCTAACAGATCTTGCACCCTTCCACATCCTCATACAAATTTCAATATGCATGGCCAATAATAATTCTGCACAATCAAGGCCAGCATGTTTGCCTGCTCTAGATAGCCAGCTAGAAAGAGTTGTAGTAGAGCTGCAGAACTATGCACTTCACTTCATTGTTGTTCGGCACATACATATACCAGATTCTAAAAACAAACTATGCTATCTTCTGTGCTAAAGTCATGTAGCCCTGCCCACATCAATGCTGGTGCCTCAGCCATGTTCAGAATTAGCATTAGACATGGGTTATATCAGGTTGTTTTGCAAATCCTAGCCAAAATATCTCTATCTGCTGCTATTCTCTGTGCTGCCACCATCTGCTCTGATACTGGTGTTTGCCTACACTATGATAGTTCCACTGCCATATCACTTCTCTACCTAACATCAATCTCCATCCTGCACCTTCTGTGACAAAATAGCACTTACTGTGAAGTCAGACACATATATCCACTCAAAACTGCACCTCTGTATCTAGCATCATCAGCATTCAGCACTCCCACAAACATTGCTTTCAACTTCTCAAATGCATCTTGCTCTGCCACCTTCCACTGCTACAGACTGTTCTTCTTCTTCAGATCTTCTAACCGCCTTACAATTGTTGCATAATCCTTCACAAAACAATGGTAGAAGTTACAAAACCTCAAAAATTAATTCACATGTTATAAATTTTGTAGAGCTGGCTAGTTTATAATGCTGCTAACTTTTACTGAGTCTATGCCAATATAGCCAAATGAGATTTTGAGGCCTAGATAGTCCAGTTTAGTTGTTCTAAAATAGCACTTCTCAGGTTTGAGAAACAAATCTGCCTCTCTAAAATGATGCAAGATCTCTTGAACATGCATGTCATGCTGAGTCAGATCCTTCAAAAGGATAATAATATCATTTAGATAAATAACAATATACACATCAACCAAATCATAGAACAAGTTTTTGACTATCTATGGAAATGCTGCTAGAGCATTGTGCAACCAAACTGCATGACCAAAAACTCAAACTGGCTATAGCTTGTTTGAAAAGAGGTTTTCTATTTGTTACTGTTGCAGATTTACACATTGTAATATTCTCAGCACATGTCTAGCATAATTAAAATCCTTGCTGTCTTCAAGTAATCCAGCAACTCATTGGTCAGTGAGATAGGATACATATCAGGCCATATAACTGCATTTAATGCTCAACAATCAACCACTAAGTGCAGGCTGCCATCTTTCTTCTTCACAAAGAAGATGGGAGCACTGCATGGTGCACTGGACTGCTATATATAGCTCTTGATCAGATTTTTATTTATAAAGTCATGTAGTGCCTTTAGCTCTGCTGGAGCCAACTAGTACAACTTGCCCAGCTGCAAGACACTGGCATTATCCAACATATTGATGCTTAAGTGTTGAGGAGGATCACAAACATGTCAAGCACACATGATCAGCAGTGAGATAATGGGTAAGCAGGATATGGATATACTATGCCCTACCATGCAGTCGGCAGGCCCCCCTAGTCGGCACCCTCTGATGTCTTTGGTATTTCCCTTGTTTTCTCTTTGTTTTTTTAACATAATTGTATGTATTAGTTGCTTAAAGATAATAGAAGTTGTATGGGACAGAGATATGGAGAATTCGTTGAGTCCCTTCTCAATGCTGACTTGGAGGTTTGTCACTCTCTTGTCACGTTGCCAAAGCAGGCAATCAAGTTAATTTGATGCCAAAATGCCAATTGTGAGGATTCAAAGATGCAGAGCCAAGCAGAGCCTCAATTTGTCATCAAGGGTAGCTGTGACAATTTGTGACCTGCTGACTAGGGGGGCCTGCTGACTACGTAGTAGGGCATAGTACCTCAGTTGTTATCAAACCGACTGAGGTATGTCGAACCTTTGTACAATAGTTACCACATATACTAATGGCACATGACAGTCTGTATCAAACAGGTAGATTATAATAAAGTTGTTATTACACTGACTGAGTCTGTATCAAACAGGTTATGGGCCCCAAGCCACTCAGAATAGTAAGCGACTCACCAAGAAAACTAGCAACCAAATTGAAATCAAAAACTAAATACAATGTTGCAGAATCCATCACTGTTTCTGCTACTAATAAAGGAGAAGTTTGATGGGTCAAACTGGGCCATCTTTAAGACTGTTATCACTGAAGCAGCATGTGAATGTGGATTATTGGAATACCTGAACAGCACAATAAAAAACCCTGAAGAGAGCATAGGAAAAGCAGAGAACAAGTCTGGAGGTGCAGAGACAAAATGGTGGGGAGCTCTCAACCCCACATCTGAGGAATGGACCCAACACAATGCATATGCACACAATATGATCACTTTAAATGTCATAAACCCAATAGGTGCTGGAGTGAACATGAAAGGATCAGCAGTAGATGCATGGACTTCACTTACCATCATACACGTTGTGAAATCTGATCTAGGGTTAATACATGTCAAAGAAGAACTAAATGTGATCAAGTATACAAATGGATCCAACATCAAGTCACATCTTAGGGCAATGTGTACCGCATGGTCAAAAGCGAGCAATTAGGAGGCAGGGATTACTGATGAACAGTTTAGAACATACATCATTAAATCCATGCCAAGTTCCTGGGCAGCAGTGACTGGTGCATTGATGATGGAGAAAAAGTCAGCAAAAGTAATATCAAGACTCACTACGCATGCTCTGTTGCTCCATGGACCAAACACAATAGCTCCATCAAAATCAGTTTAGGCATTGTCAATGCAAACAGGCAGACAACAAGGAGACAAAGATAAGCCAATGTGTGAGAACTGTAAGCAAACAGGACATATCAAGGAGAAGTGTTTTAGAAAAGGTGGTGGATTAGAAGGACAGTTTCCTGACTGGTGGAAGAAGAACAATAAGACCATTCAAAGTGCAACAACGACAATGACAACAACACCTCAGTTAAACTCTACATCCACCGCTGTGACAAATGTGAACAGTTTACCACAGGCCAACATGACAGTAGTATTGGCTAACAACGTGAACAATAGTTGCTGTCTGGCATTTGCAGCATCTACTGCATCAGAGTTGGGAGTGATGTGAAATGTTACTACATATGCCAATTCTGCAGTGAGTCATCACTTCTTCATGAATAAAGCAGATTTTGTGACATATAGCACACCATCACTTGGGGATATAGTAGGATTGACCACAAAATGGGGCAAGTTCAAAATACATGGCTGTGGAAAGGTTCAGAAATGGCTTCAGTATAATGGCAAGGTAATTGAGCTCACATTCAACAATGCATTACATGTACTAGATCTAACTCATAATCTGATATCTGTGGGATTTTTGATACAAAAAGGAGTTCAAATAGAGATTGGTGGAGATAGAGCAACCCTTTTTGCAATAGATGGGACACCTTTTTTACATTGCCTAATCAATGGAACTATGTTCACAGTCAAGTTTGTGGCCTCACCACCTACAGCTATGGCAACAATGTTGTTACATCACTCAGTTGATTTTGAGACCTGGCACCGATGGTTAAGACATGTGGGGGAGAGCACATAACAAAGAATGACTTGCAAGGGGGTGGTCAATGGTTTAGACATAACAAAGACGTCAGTAACAGGGAAATGCAAAGACTGTATAATGGGGAAACACACATGATGATCTTTTGATGCTATCATTGAATTGAACCTGAGTGTACACCATATGAGCATGTGGCTTTCAACATATGGAGACCTGCACGAGTTTTAACAACTAGTGGTAAAGCTCTCATGCTCATTGTTGTTGACCAAAGAGGAGCAGAATGTGATGTGTGGTATCTTTCACACAAGACAAAAGAAGTAATGGTGGAATGCTTGAAGGTCTTTGATAAGTGTGTGGAGACACAAACTGGGTACAGGATCAAATGTGTGAGGACAGATAGTGGAACAGAATTCATGAACAAGTTATGGAGCATGTACTGCAGAAAACAAGGTATAATCCATGAGACAACCCCACCACATTCATTGGCAGCCAACAGAGTTGTTGAGAGAAGGAACAGGACAATTCTTGACTTAGCTCAGAGTATGTTGCATGACTCATGACTCCCCGCTCATTACTGAGGAGAAGCTATATCGACCACCATCTATATACTCAATGTGATCCTGAGCTCCAGACATCCAGACAGGATGCCTTTCAAAATAAAAACAGGAAAAAAACCTAACATGTCACACTTACAGCCATTTGGGTGTACGGCATATGCAAAAGTGCCAAAGGCAGATGGCAGAAGTAAACTTGAAGTCTGATCAGTGAAGACCATCTTGGTTGGGTATTTTGGAGTAGGAGACTATAAGCTACTCAAACGACCTACTGGGCACATATTCCGATTCCAAGATGTCATTTTTGAGGAGGGGAGTGCAAATCGCACAACAAGGGACAAGCATCAGAACAAGCCAGTAAACTTGATGGATGTCTTGGGAGTAACCACTGGAACGACACTCCCTGACAGCACAGTGGTAATACCACCACTTCAGATCCACCACTGATTACAATCACTAGCAGGGAAAACAATCAGCTGACAGAACTGAGGAGGTCAGCATGACTTGCTGCCAAGGTAGCACATGATCCTGAGGAAAGTCATAGTGACATGTCAGAGAGGAACTTGTTTGACCTGGAGAGTGAAGAAGAGACATTTTGAGCCATTCCAGGCACACTGTCAACCACAGTCACAGAGACAGATGAGACATGGGTTCCAAAGTCATACTCAGAAGCGATGAAAAGACCAGACCTTTGGCAAGGACCAATAGACAAGGAGATATGATGTATGCATGATTGAAAGGTCTGGAGGCTAATTGAGTGACCTGCTGGCACAAGGACAATGAAGAATAGGTGGACTTTTGCACTTGAGTACGATGCCAACAGAAAAATCATCAGACACAAGGTGTGGCTGGTAGCAAAAGGATTTTCTCAGATACCAGGAGTCAATTATTTTGCAACGTATGCATTGGTGGTCAAGTATGAATTGTTACAAATCAATCTTGCATAGGCACAGTACTCAATTATGAGATATGGCAGATTGATTACACTAGTGCTTACCTGAATGCCTCCACTCAAGTCCCAATATTGATGGAGCAACCTGAAGGATATGAGGTGTGACCAAGCAACATTTTTCAAGTTGACATCAACATGGGCATATGAGTTCAGGGGAGTATGGATGACACGAATGATGAAAAGAATTTAGTATCCTTGGTGGACAAAGCTATATATGGTACGATGGATGGAGCCAACAATTGGTGGTGTGTGCTTGATGAAGACATGAAAAGACTGGGATATACTTAGTCTGAAGCAGACCAATCAGTATGATCATGCAACAGAGGTGGAGAGATTACCATCACAAGTACATATACTGATGATACATTGGGAATGTCTTTGTCAAAAGAGGAAGCTATATGGGCAAGGAGAGAGTTGGGGGAGAAATACAAAATCAAAGACCTGGGAGACATTACTTTCATTCTCAGAATACAGGTTACATGAGACAGGGTAACATGATCAATCACATTAGACTAAGAAGAGTACTTGAAATGTACCCTGGAGAAATATGGAATGGCCAAATGCACACCAAAGTACATGCCATTACCACTGGGGTTGACCCTCAGTCAATCCCAAGCACCAGCCACCAACAAGGAGTGAGAACATATGAATGACAAACTGTATAAGGAGGTACTTGGCTCATTAATGTATGCCCAAGTAGGCATGCAGCCAGATATAGTGTATGCTGTAACATTGCTTAGCCAATTCATGTCAAACCCCAGAAAGCCACACTGGTTAGCATTGCAGCATGTAATGCAATACATCAAAGCAATGTTACACTACCAAGTATGATATGGAGGACCAAACTATCAAGATTACATTCCACAAGGATATTACGACTCTGACTTCGCAGCCAATGTGGATACCCACAAATTGATATCCAGCGGAGTGTACCTACAAGCTGGAGGACCCACAAGCTGTAGCTCAAAGTTCCAAGACACAGTATTGACTTCAACTACAGAAGCAGAGTACATCACATTTGGAAGGGTGGCCAAACAGATGCAGTGGATGTATGTGGCCTTAGCTGAAGTAGGAATTGCTATCCCTAACCCAGGAGAGTTGAAGGGTGACAATAATGGTTCTATAGCAATTGCAGAAAATAAGTGAAATCACAACCAAGTCAAGCACATCGACGTCTGACATCATTTCATCAGACACTGCATCAAAGAAGGGAAGATATCAATTACATATGTACCAAGTGAAGACAACCTAGTGGATTTATTCACCAAACTGTCCCCCTGACCCCAACACGCTAAGTTTTGTGCAGCCCTCTGGCTGTTCGAAGCTTGACGCATACAACGAGTCTGGGGGAGTGTTTGGGAGGATCGCAAATGTGTCAAGCACACGTGATCAGCAGCGAGATAATGGGGAAGCGGGATACGGATATACCTCAGTCGTTATCACACCGACTGAGATATGTTGAACCTTTGTACAATAGTTACTACGTATGCTAACGGCATACGACAGTCTGTATCAAACAGGTTCCGAGATCTAGAATAGATCGAGGTTTTTCTGTGCAGCGGACTATGTGTGGGAAAAATGTCTTC
>QGOA01007013.1:0-28815 GCA_003313075.1 Termitomyces sp. MG16
AAATGTTTATAATTGTTCTTTCTATGTTGCCCAAAGATATAGAAATTATATTTCTCATAGAACTAGGCTTGGAAGAATTTAATCTCTTTCTTTGAATTTTTCTCTTGGATACTTTATTCTTTTTCTCAAGGCAATATGTGAGAAAGAAATACATTTCATTTTTCAAAGGTGAAATGTCATGGAAACATTGTCTCTCTACTTGTGTTGCCGTTGAGTCACTGCTGACTCTCAAATCAACTCTCTCAGGGGCTCTCTGATTGAGTCAATTCCTTTCTCACATATTGCTATTAGATATATGTTATAACTTTCTTGTTGTATTTGACTAAGAAAAAAAATAAAAGTATCCAAGAGAAAAATTCAAAGAAAGAGATTAAATTCTTTCAAGCCTAGTTCTATGAGAAATATGATTTCTGTATCTTTTGACAACATAGAAAGAACAATTATAAACATTTCCAGTGTGTTTACACTGGCAAAAAGATGGTAAAAAGCTGTTATTTTATGATAGGAAACAGTTAGGAAATAGGTGAAGTTTTTTTTAACTTTTACACTGAGAAAATGCTTACATATTTCTCAAGGAAACATGTCATGGAAGTTGCATAACATGTTTCTTTTTTAATTTTTCCAAAGAAAACAGCTTCTGCTGCCAGCAGTGTGCAAAGAAAAAGATTTTTTATCTGCATTACTTGTCAGTTACTAGGATATTTGCATCAAAAGCATGCAAAATTACCTTCATAGTGATTGTCTTAATATTTTGGTGAGTGTCAATGGCACAGGCATAGTTGCTATAGTGTGAACCTTGCAATCTAAGTGCACAGTATTCAATGAGATCATCAATTAGCTCTTTCTTGCATTCTGTGCTCATTGCCAATTGGTCCAATCCTGGGTCAGCATTGATACAATTTTGAATGTTTGTGAGTTTCAACTTTTTGCCATGCTTATGATCTGACAACATGGATGAATCAAATTATGCTACAAAACAGAGCAAAGAAGACCTACTGCCATTGATTTCTTTTGATTTGAAATGTAGGATTGTGTTTGCAAGCAATAGACATTTTAAACAATGGTTAGCTAAAGAGAAAGTGTATCTTGAAGCATTGTCTTGAGAGACTCTGCAAGAAACATTACAGATGGAATATTATCAAAGGTTGGTGGATCTTGTGGCCAGCCAGTATGCCATACTTTAGTTATAGTAGATTCTGCCTAATTATTTGATCTAAAAAAGCATTGGATGAAGCACAAGCAAAATGGCTAGTAATTACTCCTGAAAATTATAACATGCAGGGCTACACATGCTCAATAGAGACAGAACAACATCATGCGCTGGAAAATCATGAAAAAAACCTCAAGGTTGTTCAAGGCCTGGAAATAAAGCTTGGGATCGTAACACAATGGACTTAAACTCACTCTGAGTGGCATGCAGTGGCAGAGATGGCATCCAAGCATCACTATCAATGGTGCCTTGATAGTCTAGAGCAATTGGTTGTTTTGAGAATGTTTGAATTAACTAAAATGAATATGTTGCAAATGGGTGAGTTCAGCACAATATCATTTAAATACAACTAGTAACATTGGGCATGAACAGGGTATAAATTGTGGAAGCATATCAGTAATACTCTCAAAGCATGATCACAATCTGTTCAAAATGTGCTTGACAAGTATAATGTCGCTGCACATGTCCTCTCTCTGTCACGCTCTGAGCTTTCTTAGGACCTTGTTATAGAATATGCTTTCCTTGCAGACTTCAATCTCTTATTAGACACATGTGAAGACATCCATGAACGTCCTTGGGCAGCACCTGCCATGCGAATTATGATGAATGAATATTTTAAAATCCAATGTGCTAAGGAAGAAATTACCCACTTGAATGTGGAGATTCAACAATTAGTCACATACATGTGAGACAAGGAGGCATATCTGTGTGAACAAGAGAAGATTATAGCAACTAAAGACAGCACAATTGCTCACCAGATCTTCTTGCAGCAGGAACATCTCCATTGCTTCAACGTCCTTCATATGCAGCGCCTTTGTAAACTTGCATCTTTGCCAGGCTTTACTGAGTCTCTTGTGCCCAGTGTCTGAGCTCAGGCAAGCCAAAAAAGAGAAGATACCATGGAAGTAGATGGGAGTGTTGGCCAGGATGATGACGGCAATAGAAACAAGGAGGTATTGATAATGACAACAATGAAGATGTTCAGATTTCTTCAGACATTTAATTTAAACATTTTCTCTGTTTATATTGCTTATGCTATTCAATAAACATGCTCTATACAGTTGTGACTCTTGTAGGTAATTTTTCTGATAATTTCTGATGAATTTTGAAGAGAGGAGTGAGCTCATCATCAGACATGATGAGCAAGAGGGCAGGATCAATGGGCAGCATTATTTCCAGATGTTGCTGAACAATGTACATGATGTTTGATGGTTGCTTGGATGGCTGCTAACAACATGCCTGAATGGCTCAGCACCACAGACCGCAGCAGGGGATATTCTCAAATTTGAAGTCTGAAATAGTGCCTGTATTATTGCAGGAAGGGAAAACTAGGAAAAGCACACCAAATTAGGTGTGGAATATGACTAAATTCCACACCTAATTTGGCATGGTATGTGGTAGCTACAGGTGTGGCAAGTGTAGTCTCTGTGTTTTCTGAGTTACATGCACTCCTCCAATGGATAAGCACAGACTTCCATATACCAGGAGTGTGCATAATGCATTTCTCAAGAGTGGACAGCTCAAAACAGACAAACTGTCTGATAACAAAGGACTAACCACAAATTGGGCAAAGTTAGTTGCTGATAGTGTTACCAAAATGGTAATGCTCTTCTAAAAAAATAAAAAATAAAAAATGAAAAACTTCAGTTAATATTATTTATCGGCGTAAAGGCGAGCGCCGAAGGTAGTGAGCGTTTTCGGAGGCCTCTGCGTGCTCGAGAGTTCCTCCATTCCCTCTCGCACCTTTTCTCTTCCCAAGATCGTGTGCCGATTGCGGCACGGTGCCAGGGCCTGGCAGATGCCATGCTGTGGTCAGTACGGTGCACGGTCTCAGACATTTTGGGTGGCCTCCTCATTCGTCCTCCCCCTTCCCCATCTGCTGCCCAGGTGAGCGTCTTTTCGCTCTCTCACGTTGTCAATATGTCTCACCGTGATCCTTTCTCTTCAGTTTCCATTTGTATTATATTCTCTTTTTCAATTCTCTGTTCATTCCATTTTCTACCGGTGAGACACCCCTTCATGGCCATTCGGTGAGCAGGGCTCACCTCTCACCTTAGATATTTCGTCCCCAGAAAAGTCTAAATTTTGCATTTGCGCCATATCTTAATGAATTATCTAAAGTAAGCATGCGATGGGAAGGTCGCAGCGGCCTCTAACTCACTATTTTATGTTAGTATTCGATTAGCTTACTTTTACTCTTATTTTCCGTCACGTGACCGTTTTGGGCGCTATAACTTTTCAACTGCAGAGGCTGGATGCTTATTTCGAATGTAACGGGGTGCCAAATACCCCAGTCACCCCTCAAAATGGCAACTTCTTTCGTGATATATGAACGATCCGCTTAATTTACGCTGAAAGTTTGACCTGGTCCTGGAGGGCAACCGTATTACTACATCAACAAGAGAAGATATAATTGAAGGTTGTCAATCGCCAGCTGAGAAACTTCAAGGTTCTTCCGTCGAGGACGCGATTCACCGCCCAAGAGCCAGAGCTTATCAGATTATTGAATTGCAAGCACTATAAATTACTGAGAATCATTGCCCGATGCCACAAGCCGGAGAGAATATCAGAATTCTCGACCGATCTCAACGAAGTTTAAGCAACAGTAGAAACTTCTAAACATAGAAATAGAGATATTAGTTGATAGTCAATTGTGGAAAGATGTTTTTCAATCCGGGATAGTCGGGCCGTTGAGTAAGCACGGCAATCAAATATCAGCACCAGACAACTCTTTTCTTCATTCCTTCAACCCTAGCCTCTGGACCTTACTATCGGCTGGTTCCACACTCAACGTCCGCGCGGCAGTGACGAGAGCCTCAAAGCTTCGTAGCTACTCAGCAACCATGTCTAAATCAGTAGCTCCGTTCGTCGTTTTTGGTTATGGATCGCTCATTTTCAAGGTAACGTCCGCATAGCCAGTGATTTGGACTCGAATAAATTATATAACTAAATCATGATCGATCAATTTTAACATTGACAGCCACCACCTCACACCATCGCGAAAGGTATCTACCTTAAGCTTTTCTCTCACAGTATAATCTAAGTTGTATCCACCGGTAGTCCCTGGTTTTTTGAAAGGTTACGTGCGCCGATTTGCTCAGAAATCTCACGATCATAGGGGAACCCCGGAAGTCAGGAACTCTTAGTGTGAATTACTCGTCTTTTGCATCTTATCTGCGATACAGAGTCCAGGAAGAGTCGTCACTCTGGTTCATAAGGAAGATTGGGAGAAATTTTCGAAATCTGTAAGTTTTCAACCCCGGAGTTCTACTGTAAACAACTTTGAGTCCTAGGATCCGTTTCCTGACGACGACATTGTATGGGGTCTGTCTCGTAGACTTATCACTATTCCTGGATATTGATAAGATTTACCAAAGGCATTGCTTATACCATAGATCCGGCATACGTGGCCGAAGTGCGCGATTACTTAGGTACGTGAAACTCCATTCACGGGTGCTATGTGCGGTTTTTGGAATGAATAGTCTGATTACACATACAATCAGATTACCGGGAAAAGGTACGAAGATGCTTTCATGTTGATCGGAATGCTTACCACCCCCAAGGATGGCTATACTATGGAGGTCCTAGATGTATACGGTATGAATGAGAATGAGGAGAGAGTTTTAGTTCATGGAGTGCGTCCCTCTGAAAAAGAAGCTGAGTACTCCTGAGGCCTCTCTATTACAGGCATTTGTCGGTATATTTATACGATCGTTAACCGGTCGGAACTAAATCAGTCCTTTAACTAGTGTTATGTTGGCCGTGACGACAATCCTTCTTTCGGTGAGCATCATTCGTTCGGATCCTGGTTGAAAATAATCTGGTAGATCTGTTACAGTCGGTTATGAGCCGATAGATATTCTTGCTAAGCGCATTTGGACATCCGTTGGTCCATCTGGTCGGAACAAGGTTCTTCCCATGCAATCTCTGTGTTCAGGGAGGCTGAATGCCGACCACTTAGGACTATCTTTATAGCCTTGTTAAAGCAATTCGTGACCTATCACCCAATTCACATGACTCCCACCTGTATGCACTTGAGGTTAGTGTATTTACATGTCTTGAGTCTCTCTATATGCAACCAAATGCTTGATCAGACACAGGTACGAGCTTTGGATGCTCTACATGAACCGGAAGATCGGCCATAGACTTGGGGTTCCTCTAGTTCTCCGGTATTCTCTTTGTGATAACATCCCAATGAGGTGCCCAAGTACATGTAACTCTAAATCGGTTTGACAAGTCGCCTCTTGATGATCTCTAGTCTTCTTGGATAAAATTTAGAAGCACTATTTAGAGAAGAGTAGAGAAACTCAGACCAATAATATAATGCGTCTGCAACTGTTTTCAGATCAATATAAATTCATCTATGAGATTGGTATCCATCTATTCTCAAAAAGTCCACCATAGGCGACGCGCTCCGTACCCAGCGAGTAATCGATCCTAATCAAAAGCGACTCGCAACTCACCATAGACAATGTAACAAAACTGATACCCCGGAGAGAAAACGAGGGATGAATAGGAGCCGCGAATAGAGATATTCTAAGACCCCTGGTTGCAATCCTCCAGAAGAGAGAAGGCCTAACCCTATTCAAAAAGGTAAAAGGTCATGCTGGCATAACTGGGAACGAGGAAGCAGACAGGCTTGCGGGCGAAGGGGCAAGAAAGTCCACCCCAGATGAAATCGACCCGGAAATCCCAAGAGGCTACAACATAAAGGGGGCGAAACTAGTGAACATAACACAAGCCCTAACTTATAGAGGCATTATGGAAACACAACAAATCCCAGATCGAAGGGGCACAACTACACACCTTGACATGGCTAGATAGGCCGTAAAGGAAAGAACTGGAACATTACCATCGAACGGAGAAATATGGAAATCGATAAGAGGTAGAACCTTATCTGCAGTCCACTCTGCAACCTGTCCTGATCAGTAGAGGCTGACATTCACTGCGCTGTCTACTGAATCACCGAAAAAAAAAGCTCATCATAATAAAACCTCTAAAATTAGCTATGTGCTGTGCCTTCATCATGGGATCTGTAGCTTGTTGAGGGCTTTGCTTTTAAACCTCCTCCAACTCAGTTTCTCATTCAGCCGACATTGTAAAAAGTATAAACAATGTCATGTGACCTTGTTTATACTAATTTGACATGTTCAACTTTAATCAATCACCTTCTTGACACTCTACTACTATCATGCAATTTATTTCTGCTAACAATCACTCTTCTGTTGCTTTTCTCCTCAATGAGAGGTATTCTCAGCATCAAATCCAAGCAAAAACTGGCCTGGAAAGGGCACTGTAGAGAGGATCAGCAAAAAACTGAAGAGCAACAAAGAGAATCATCCTCAAGATTGTCCTTCCAAGCTTACAGCATGTGACAAGCAGTCTATTATTTGTCAAATTACTACTGAGAAGCTAGACAATGCTGTTCAAGCTACACAGTTCATTAATTCTGTCATCTTTTATCCTGTTGATCCTCAGACAGTCAGAAATGCATTGAAGGAGGCAAGTTTTTGCTTAGCAATAAAAAAGAAAGTTTCCATGCTCATGGCTGCTTATTGTGCAAACTAGCTCAAGTTTGCTCAGTATCATGAAAACTAGACAGTGGAGGATTGGAAGAGGGTCTTATGGAGTGATGAGACAAAGATTAATCAGATTGGATCAGATGAGAAGGTATATGTGTGGAAAATTTCAGAAGAACCACTATCTGACTACATCATTACACCAACTGTCAAGCATTGAGAAGGAAACAATTTAATGGTATGGGGCTGCATGGGTTGGAATAGAGTGGGAAAGCTTATAGAAGTTCAAGAGAAAATAGATGCTGTATAATATTGTGAAATTTTGGATGATGGAGTAGTAGAAAGCTTTGAGAAGTTGGAAATAGAAGGGGAAGAACAATATTTTTAGCAAAACAATGATCTAAAACACATCTCCTAACAGGCAACAACTTGGTTTTCTGATAACAATATTATTGTGATATTCTGGCCTGCCCATTCCCCTGACCTCAATCCCATTGAACACTTCTGGGTTTATATCAAGTGCAAACTTTTAGAGTATGAAGTACTCTTAAAGGAGTGAATAAGTTATGAGAGAGAGTGATCAAGAAGTAGAATGAAATACCATCAGAAGTAGGCCAAAGCCTCATAAAGAGCATGTCTAGAAGAATCAAAGCAGTTATAAAGGCAAATAGAGGTCATACCAAGTACTAGATATGAAAATTAGAGTAAATTAGAGTAAATTAGAGTAGATCAAAAAACTGCCTCAATAATTGAATATTTTGTTTGATTTATTAATCAGCAAGTTCTTATTCAAATCACATGAACTATACCTCATTATAAAGTCAGGATGCAGTTGTATGTTGATACGTTGCCCCTCTGATGCACCAATATGATTGAATCTTGGATTGAGTAGCTCAGCATTCCTAGGGAGTGAATTGCTTAGGCTACTTGATTTAAAAGTAAGTATAGCATTTTAGCTCAGTAGTTAGAGCATCATAAGAGGTGCATGCGCTTTAGCTTAGTGGTTAGAGCATCATAAGGGGCACATATACCCAAGAGGTTGTTGGTTCAATTCCAACAAGTGCTGCTTGCTTTTATGAGAAACCTTGTGTCCTGTCTATTATCTGATATGACTGTCACGACCCCTTCCCTCTGGACCCACCCCGGGACACCCCCGGAACACCATCCAGGACCTTCCCCCCGACCCCACAGGACACACTCCGCCATCATGACCGCCGACACCACCATCACGCGCATCAAGGACCGCCATCAGCCGCCACTAGTCCCGATCAACGATCGGATCACGTGACTCGTTCCCAGCCATCACGCATCATGCATCACAACTCCCTCCACGCCAATTGATCGTGCGCCCCACATGCGTGATCCAGGTATACAGTCCCTGCCCGCTACTCAATGACTCCCGGAACCCATCTCAGACACCCTGGAACCCCGAGACCCGGTCCCGTAGTACTTATAGCGTAGTTCCCTGTTGTATTCGCCAGTCTTGATATTATATTGCATTACTTGGATTGTTGCGTGCCCTCTATTTGACTGGTACGCATTGACTGGCACGCTTTGACTGGCACGCTTGAATACTCGCGTGCTCTAAGATTGGTACGTACTTCGTGACTCTAATTTACTAACTTGGTCTTGTCTTAGAACCCCCGGTTCACGACTCGACCCCCACCTGAACTCCCCAGCTACCTACCCCCCAAAACCCCTGGACCAAGTCCCCTCTCCCGGGATTCTCCTGTCCACGTCTTAAACCCCGGAGTCCTAGCCCCGGAGTTCCAGACACCCGAGTATCCATGGGTCAAGTCCGCATTGTAAGGGTGATTGCTTTCCCAGAAAGCCCCCGACTCAGCGGAACCTGACAATGACGCTGTACCAGCAGTCAGAGACACAACACGCATCAGAAGTCAAAATAAACATTTAATTATAAGGCTGAAAACTGTAAGCCTCCTGGTAGCAGTCTCAACAAATTATTTCTTTAAAAACACCCCAATAAATATACAGACAGTACAGAACAAAGGGCAGGGACCAGCTCAAGCTATCCACTCAACAATAGTCCAACCACTGTAATGGGGAGGAGAAGCATAAAAGCTGGCAGAAGTGACAAAATGGGATCAAATTGTGGTGATCTGGATCAAAGATCAGATCTGACAATGATACAACTGAAAGGGGAAAGAAAAGAAGCATGGAATGCAGGGAAGCACTAAAAGGGGAAAGAAGGATTTATAAATGGAATTGTGCTAAATGGAGCTGAAGCAAATGGGGAAGTGGCAATTAGAAACATCTAGAGGAATGATGGAACAAGAAGTTGAATGGTGGAACTGATGGCACTGAAACAAGCCTCCCAAAAGGGAAATTAGACTATCAAATATGTTCTGGAGGCTGAGGAGTTGACAACAAAGAGTCATGTGTAGATAGTGGTCTGTGCACCAGAAAAACAGTATAAATAGCCCAAGTTTAGTAGAGGATAGACAGGCATTTGATAGGCAAAGGCTCAGTGGTTCCCAGGAAGTGAATCATTTAGGCTGGAGTTTGTTGAGAACCCTTTGCTTTTAGAAAGATTATTGAAAGCCTTCAACATTATAATATATCAATTTCAACACCAAGTCAGTGTGCATTGCAAGTAACATTCTACACCATCAAGCCCCAGAACTATCAGTACTACTTTCAACCAAGTACTACAATGCCATGTGATTTTCCACGTTTTTTTGCTTAGATAATTGTTGCATACCATGTAAATCTTTCCAAAAAGGCCAAATATTGAGGCAGTTTTTTGGCCTAGTATAAGTACAATATCTTTATAAAATACGGACTAAAAAAGATTGAACTGACCTTGACAGATAAATAGTTATATTGCATCAAAAGATATGTAAATAGTGAAAACAATATCAAAGAATGAAGGTCAAAATGATAATGATTTAGCTTTATTTTTTTTAATAAATATTAGAACTGCAAATTCTAAGTTTGGTCAAATGATTATTTGTGCTCCAATTATGCAAAATATACTCTCACTCTTGAAATAATGTAATAGTATGGAATCAAGCTTATATATATAATAAGCAATGAATCTAGTAGCTGTGCAATGGTTATATATTCAAATGATACACAGCTACAATAATATATCAAACTGCTAATATATTATGTATTAATTATTTATTTAGAATATGGTAATATCCTATACATATTTAGTAGCTGTGTAGCTATTGTATATTTAGATAATATATAGCCACCAGAACATAATTAAATAGCCAGCTAATATATTAATTAATTAATTAATTGTTTATAATACAGTAATATAGAATTCAATAATTCTAGTGGCTGTGCAATAGTTGTATATTCAAATAATATATAGCTACAATTAGACAACTAATAGATTGTTTATTTGTGAAGAGGCTGATATTCTGGGCACTGATACAATGCTGTACTAGCAGTCAGAGACACACCATGCATCAGAAGTCTGTTCTAGAGGCTGGGGAGTTGACAACAAAAAATTATGTGTAAATAGTGGTCTGTGCACCAGAAAAACAGTATAAATAGTCCAAGTTTAGTAGAGAATAGACAGGCAATTGATAGGCAAAAGCTTGGTGATTCTCAGAGTGTGATTTGCTTAGGCTGGAGTTTATTAAGAAATCTCTGCTTTCTGGAATATTATTGAAAGCATTCACAACAATAATAATTCATTTTGTTGTCAAAGTTAATGTGAATTGGAAATAACTTTCTACACCAATAAGTCTCAGAACTATCAGTACTACTTGCAACCAAGTACTACAGCACCTCTTCACTTGCATAGCTACATATCTAAATTATATACTAGTTTCAGGCAGTAATAAAATGAAAATATCCATTAGAAAATGCCACCACACACAGGTGTATTCTGCTCCAATACTATGCATCCCCTTACATTTAGAGTATCTTCCTCAGTTTGACAAAATTAATTTTTGCAACAACTAATCATATTCAGCCTTATTACATTGACAATAAAGGTATCATATATTCATTCCATGCAGTGACTTCAGAGTATCTGTACTCAAATTATAGTTTAAAGTTGTGTCCTGTCATTGAAAATACTCTTGCCAATAAGCAGCAGAGTGGAGTCTGTAATATTTATTGACATATCCAAGTAGTAAGTATTATGTAGATTCTCAAATATTAAACTATCATTCCTATGGATTGTTACCATCTGCAGTGCTATCTTGTATATGAAGAGCAACTTTAAAATATTATCTTATTATATAGAATATATAGCAAATACTGTTTGTTTTCACCCTGTTTGATGCAATGATTCAGTGTATATATTTTCTTGGATCAATAGTCATATCTGGTTCTTGGTTTATTATATTGTGTGAGTAAGTACGAGTAAAAAAGATTATAAACAACAAAGCTGAATTGGACTGAGCCCAAAGGTTTTGAAAAAAAAAAAGGAAAATGCTCAGTAAGTCATTATAGCAAAAAACTCTTGGCAAGAGTTGCGCAATGTGCTAAGCATCAGCGACACATTAGCACTGTGGCTTGACTACATAAGGAAATGTCTGTTGGATATAGTAAAGTAAGTAGTGGCAAGAAAGATAAATAAAGTAAATAATAGAAAAAGAAAGCTTATTATTATAGTCTTTTCTATTTATTTTCTTCTCCTTCAATTAGAGCAAATCATCATCATTCAATAAGTCAGTTTCTTCAAGTTCTCTAAGTTTGGCAGTGTCAATATCTAGCGCTTCAAGCAGCAAGTCAACTTGTTCTCTGGCAAAATACAGCAATAGGCAAAAGGTGGCAACAGGTTGATGTAGTACTGAACCATCTAATTCACAGAGCACATAAGTGCCTCCTTGGTTATAGGAGATAACTACCAAAGTTCCCAGATAGTGTGAGCACATTTTCTTGTTATAGGAGGTCTCAATTTTGAAGTTGCACATAAGCACTAGTGCTTCCCTCAGAAAGTTGTAATCCTTGATAGTGGCACTATGCTCGGTCTCAAATCACAGGGCTGCTTGGTGACAGACACTAAAGACTACCTCATAGAGTCGCTCTAAATCTTCTTTTCTTTGTTGGAGGTCAATAGCTTGTTTGACAATTAAGTCAGTAGTTGCTAAGATGCTGTTGGATGCTGGCTGAAGGTAGGTTGCTTCTATAATATTGGCAGGGAGTAAAGGATGGGTGCCAGTAGCTGCGTAATAGAGAGAACAACTCATGCGCTTACAAATGGTAACTCTTTCTGACCAAAATACTGAGTATGTCGCTTCACTCCAACGAGATTTGTCACCATCGACTGCCTTGAAGAGTGCTTGCTAAACGTCAAAGTGTGGTCTCTCTACCAGGCCATTGGCATGCTTATTGTAGCCAGATACTCAAATGTGATGGATGTTGTATTTTTTGGCGAGATATGTTAGCACTTTGATAATTGGCACACCGTTATCCATGACAATTTCTTTTAGTGCTCCTCAACAGCAAATGACATTCTCAAATAGCCACTTGGCGACTGCCTCCATATTTTTTCTTTAAAGCATTCAAAATTCAGGCCAGTAGATTAGCGAGCAGTGACCTTGAATGATGTACTTATAGCAACTGGATTTGGGCATGTGCATGATATTAAAATAGATTTTGCTGAAGAGGGGAGCTGGCATTGCAATAGTTGGTGGGATAAGTACTTGGCATGTTTGTTGAATTTGGCAGAAGTGGCAAGTCCTGATGTACCAAGCAATGTTGGCACTAGCATGTGGCCACCAAAATCATTCTAAGAAAGAGGCTCAAGTAGCATACAGACCTCTATATCCTAGCTTGTCATGCATGGCATGCAGGACATGCAAGTGACTTTCTGGCTTGATGACCAGTTTGTGAGTGCCATCTTAATTTCATTGCCAAAGGTGGTTATTAGTAAAGAAGAAGTGTGTAGTGTATTGGATAAATGTTGTGTAGTGTTCATCAATAAAGCCTGCCAATTGCTTGAGGTCTTGTATCCACTGTTCAACTGTTGATAGGCGACTGTCTTTCTTCCATCTTAGCCTTAGCAGATCGTGGCACAGCATCATATGTCAAGTTTCTGCTGTCTTCTCTTAGTGGGTGAGGTTCTTGTACAACCTTTACTGGAGGCAAGTCTTGGCCAAGAATGCTTGCTGTGTAGAATGTGAGAGGTGTGCTAAAGATCTTAGGTTAGTAAGGGACAAGGAAATGTAAAAAGATGCTAGTAGGTTGTTGTCGATGTAGCAAGAGAATTGGTTGTTGTATAAGGTGCACAAAACCATGTAATTGGTTGATCCAGTCCTTGAAATTGCTATCAGCCTGTGGATCTACTGCTGGGTTGCCAGGCTGCTGTGGTTGCCTAGAGAGTCCATCTGGTCCATGGAAAGAGCTCTTGACGTGTACCAATTCAAAGTGAAACATGAGAATAGCGACTACCCAACGGTTCATACTAGCAGATGGCTGGATATCAGGATTCTGCAGCATGCCCTTGATAACTTCTATGATAAAGTTCCACACACCAATCAAATATATCTTTAGCAACTGGAAGGCTTTGAAGAGTCTATAAAGCTCCAGTTTAGGCTGACTGTAGCAAGATTCCTGGTTGTTTAGCATAATAGACCTAAAGTGGTTGTAGCATTGCTGTTTCCAATTATCGCTAAGGCACTGACACAAGAAGTAGCCAACAGCAATATACAACGTATTCACCACCAAGATAACAGGGGCAGCAGAGGTATAGTTGATGGAAACCAGGGGCTTGGCATCTATCTTGTAGGGCTTTTACTAAGTCTTGTTGTGCAGTGACCTGGTCTGGTCCAAATTTAAAGGGCTCATTGGCGTGGATGAGTCGGTTAAGGGCATGTGCACAATGGACAAAGATCTTGATGAATATCCTGTAAACGCCAATGGTACCAAGGAAGGCATGGACTTCAGATAAGTCGCAGCAAGGACCCCATTGCTCCAGAAGTGCTAGGCAAGACTCATCAGGAATGCGTCCATTGGGAGTGCAGATGTGACCAAGTATTTTGAACCTTGGCATGCAGAGTAGGAGCTTATAGCCACTAAAGGTTCCACCACTATACTTCATATGTTGGAGAACTTGGTTGAGCAGCTGGAAAAACTCCCATAGCACTAAGCAAATGTTGGAGTTGTCAGGATGGGTCGGTGGTAAGCTGTTTATGAGCTGCCAATCTTTGGGGCTTTAACACCAATGTCATCAATGAAGCTAAGGACATTATGTGGTATCTCAGGTTGAAAAATGAACATGATATCATCATGGAATATAGGGACTGAGTTTGTCCAGCCTATTGGTAAAGTGACTAGGCACAACATGCCAAATGGAGTTTGGAAAGTAGTGAGGTCATAGAAAAAAAGGTGTATCAGGTGTTTGTTGTAGCCAACGTAGAGATCAAGGGTGGCGCCACAAATGCACCCAGCAAAGGACTCAGCAATGTGGTCAGAAAAAAACAGTATGCCAGAGTGTCGTATGGTAACCCTATTTAGCGGTTTAAGGCTGTGGACTATACATAGGTTACCATTCTTTTTGAGAACACAAAACTATTGGGAGCAGTAAGAGCTGTTGGAGGGTTTGTAGATGCCAGCCTTAATCTTGGTCCTAATAATTTGGCAGACCTTGGCTTCGATTTCAGGCGGTAATGGTCTATTTTGTTCTGTCCACAGCATATGAGGAATAGTTAGGATTACAATAGACAGAAAGAAATTAGTATGGAGGCTGCCATGTTCTGAGTCTTTCCAAGCAAAGGCTTTATTTTGCTTAGCAACGAGATCAGTAAGAATGTTCAACTCATCTTTGGTCAAGGACCCTGTATCATGCTCCTTGGTGAACTGTTGCTGGCGCTCAGTAGTAAAATGTCCTGTAGGCTGAAAGGGCGGCAAATTCGGTGATAAAGTTGGCATGTTGGCAAGTGGGTTGCCAATGATTTGGCGCTCGATTTGAAAGGTCTCAGAAAAGTGCATGGTGACGGGTTTTGTTTTGAGGACAACTGGCTTATATTTCTTTTTGACTTGGACCTCTTTCCTTTTAGTAGTGTTAGCTTGGTTATATACAGAGGTGGAAAGGAGAAATGTAGCCTGTGGAGCGGCAAGTCCGAGCATGACAGGAGATGAGGCTCCAGGAAGAGTAGTTAGATACATATTGGTAGACGCAATATTTTGAAATGATTTGGAAGTGGTAAGGTATAAGTATGTAAGAGAGAAGTCGGTAATGTTTTGGTTTTTCTGGTAAGGCTCAGCGTTGGTAGCAGATAAGGTAAATGAAACTTCTTCATCAAGAAAAGCAGTAGACACAACATTTACAAGACCAGAATAATGGTCATACTCAAGCATTAGTGCCACATCTCTGTGATCATTGCCAATCACCTCCTTGATGGTTTGTGAAAACACATGTAGGGTTGTTCATTGGCATGTTGGTCAGTAAACTCCAGGGGCTTAGCACAGGCACCTTTTCATTGTTCCCTAGGGAACGTTGGCACTGTCCGTTGAATTCCTGAATTTGGGTTGCTAATTGTTAGGGTCGTCTCGTCATTGGTAATGGTTTTGATGACTGATTGCACCAAGACATTGAAGAGTCTGCCAAAAAGTAAATTGTATGCTAGAGATTGTAAAATGTGTATCTGGAGGTAGAAAATGATGTTGCCAAGGGTACAAGGAACATTCTTGGCGAAGCTTAAGGATCTGTCTACTATACCATTAGTGCTGATGACACCAACTGTGGTTGGGTTTGCTGGACGTATACGCAGTACAACACCGTCTCCAGCGCTTGGCATGCGTAGTTATGAGGAGTCCTGACAGAGTCCCGGTGTGCTCAAGCAAAGGTGTTAAAATGACGCGCTAGATGATAGTGCCTCGTGTGCTACCTGACAAACGGTAAACGTTGTAGTTTTCACAAAGATATAGAAGACAAGGCGAATAGCGCAGTGTAGCGTGCCCATAGGTGGCACCGTAAACGACAAAGACAGGATAAACGAGGCTAGCGCCCAACTTAGTGACAAAGTTTGAGCAAGCTAGCGCAATTTGAACGCTAAGGGTAACTTAGGCCTGGTCATGGTAGTTAAGACTGATAACCAGCGCCTATAATTGAGCACCAAGATCTGTGGTTTCCTGTGTCCAAGAGGATTGCTAGGGTCTCGAGTATAGCCTGTGTTTGTAGACCTGTAGTGTACCCCTTGATGTGCTCAGTCCAAGTAGAAGCCTATCAGCGCTTTGCATGTTTAGTATAACAGTAGAATTGTAAACAAAACCCAGATTGTTAGCAACTTCAGCTGCCATAGAAATGATTTGAGAACCACTATCCATAATAGCCTCTACCTTGTGCTTGTTGTCTACCATCAGCATGACTGAGCAAATAGCATGTGATTCTTGAGCAACGGTAAGGATTGCTGGATCTTCTCCCAGTTCTACCAACTTAAGATAGGTCTCTACTAGGTCCACAGAGGTGGCATTAGTGATGGTATTGGTGTCACAACCCCTCCCCCCCAGGTCCACTCCAGGACACCCCAGGAACCCCATCCAGGACTCCCTCTCTGACTCCACAAACACGCCCTGCCATCACAACTACTGACACTGCCATCACACACATCAAAGGCCACTATCACCCAGCACCTCTGGGAACCCCGCATCACGGATACCAGGATCAACCACCATCAAACCACAATCAACGATTGGATCACACTATCCGCTTCCAGGCCATCACGCATCATACATCACGACTCCAATTGATCATATGCTCCACATGCATGATCCCAGTATACAGTCCCCCTCCTGCTACTCAATGCCCCCCAGAACCCCAGAGACCCGGACCTGGCCCTATAGTACTTATAGCATAGTTCTCCATTGTATTTGCCAGTCTTGATATTAACTTGAATTGTTGCATGCCCTTTGCTTGACTGGTATGCACTGACTGGCACGCTTGAATAACTGTGTGCTCTGAGTTTGGTATGCACTTCGCGACTTACAATTTATTAATCCGGTCTCATCTTAGAACCCCCAGTTCCCGACTCGACCCCCACCCAACCCTCAGCCTCTAAATCCAAAACCCCCAGATCAAGTTCCCTTCCCCAGGATAACCCCCTGTCCACATCTTGAACCCTGGAGTCCTAGCCCCAGAGTTCCAGACACCTAAGTATCCATAGATCAAGTTCGCCTCATAAGGGCGTTGCTTTCCTGGAAAGCTCCCAATTCAGTGGAATCTGACAATCAGCAGGAGATTCATCAGTGTCAGGAGAGTCAATGGTAATGGAAAAACCAGGAAGTGCCTTGTCCAGTTCATTGACCTCAGCAACCACTGTTGCCAAGGGTCGTCAGGGAGTGACTGCCATCTTGACCTGGTTGCTGACATCTGGGGCAATATTACAAAGCTCTTCCACTGATAAGGTGACAGCGGTTTTCATGGTACAACTGAAGATGTGGTTTGATTTTTCTATATCGAATATTGGCGCCATATGTTGGTAGCTGCCTTCTGAACGCTTCTCAGGAGCAGCAAAATTTTGTTGTGCAGGAGCATGATATTGGTCAGGATCCCTGAGTAAGGGTGGAGAGGTGGCAAAGGTGGTTCTGAAGCGGTAGCAGATGATGATGGTTCAGAGGTAGTAGCTAGAGGTGTGGCAGCGGCAGGAGTCGGTAACTTGCTAGCGGGAGGCATTGGCTTATATTCTTTGAGAGGTTGTTTAGGCTGCTTAACTTCAACCCATCAAAAACCTGATTCTTAAACAAATCCAATTCCTTCTGTAGCTTAGCGATATGTTCTTCCCACAAAGAAGTAAGGTGGTCGCCAATGCTGTCAAAGTATAAAACCTTGTGAATCATTTGCTATTGAGTTGTCTGCTCAGGGTCAGGGTTGGCATTGCCGGAAAGCATGCCTATAACTATCTGCCCTGGATTGTGCCTATGCCATTCATTGACTCGCTCCTAGAAAGACTTCTTGTCTGGGTAGTTGGGGATGGTGGCACCAGTAGTTAGAACTATCTTGCTGTAGATAGCCCTTTGAATTCTTCTTTGCCAAATATAATTTTCTAAAGTGGCGCAGCATCCTCTAGTCATTGTATGGCCAATTTCCCCACAGAAGTGGCAAGGGCCAGGCATGGATAGATTAGTGGGTTGGTTAGCAGTGAAATTGGTTGTGATCATAGTTTTGATATAGATCATGGCAGAAGCAACAGCAGTGATGATGGCAGCATTGAGATCCTCTTTCTTAACGAAGTTGGCAACAGGAGGCAGGATGGGAATAATACCGTTGGTTTGTTCAGGGAGTGGGCTCTTCCTAGCCAATGCCAGTGTCTGTACCCTTGAGAACCCATTTGCCAGCTTCAAAGATGTTGGCAACGTTATATGGCTTCTTCAGATGATGGGCCTGCTGGACAATTTCTAGACAACAAGCAATGCAAGTCCAAAGTAAAGTCAGGATGCCCTGTTGTAATAGACAATGTTCCTCATTAATATAAAGCTTGCTATTTTGCAGAAGCCATCTAGCAATCCTCTGGAACTTGCAGTAATACATAGATAACACACCAAGCAAAGATGTATCATTGTCAAATGATTCCTGTACTAGTTTCTGCAACTTGTTTACCATGTATTGGCCCTTATCGTAGATGTTATAGTTGAGCTTGGCATCAATCATAGACCAGGTGTAGAAGGCAACTGGCTGGAGTTCTCCACTGTTGGGTCCCATCTGCGAGAGAATCCTGGCAATGGCGTAGTCAGAGGCATCACATTCCAGAGATGATTGGGAGGGTGGGGTTGTAATGCCAGAGTATAGGGGTGACTGTGAAAGCCTCTTTGAACAAGTTAAAGATGCTCTGACACTTATTGTCCCAGTTCCATGTGACATCTTTGCACGTGAGCCGGTTGAGGGGTTTTGTGATACTGGAGTAGTTGTCTATAAACCTCTGGTAGAAGTTAGTGAAACCCAAGAAAGACTGTACTTCCTTGATGTTCCAGGGTTGTGGCCAGTTGACAATGGCTTCGACCTTGTGGGGGTCCATATGAATGCCGTTTGAGGATACTATGACACCGAGATACTCAACCTCATCCATGTGAAACAAGCACTTCTCAGGCTTGGCGTGGAGGTTGTGTGTTTTGAGGTGTTCAAGGACTTGCCAGACATGCTTCTGGTGGTCCTCCTTTGAGTCAGAGTAGATGAGGATGTTGTCCAGATAAACAATGACAAAGACGTCACTCATATCATGGAACATGTTGTTCATGAAGTATTGGAATGTGGTGGGGGAGTTAGTCATTCTGAAAGGCGTTATTGTAGCTGGAGCAGAGGTTGATTTTTGTGTAAACCTTGGTGCTGCGGAGTCAATCAACTAGTTTGCTGATAAGTGGGAGCAGGTAGCAGTTCTTCTTGGTGATCTTATTGAGTCCCCAGTAGTCAACACAAAGTCAGAGCAAGCCATCCTTCTTCTTGGCAAATAGAACTGGAGCTCCGGTGACAGAGGCTGAGAGGCAGATAAACCTCTTTTCAAGCATTTTGTCAAGATAGTCCTTGAGGGTGCATAGTTTGGTTTCTGACATGTTGTATATCTTGCCAAAGGATGGGGAGGCCCCTTTCTCGAGGTTGATTGTATGGTCATAGGGATGGTGAGGGAGGATCTCCTTGGCATCTCCTTTGGAGAACACATCAGCAAATTCATGGTACTCTGGGGGAACTACTTCTTGTAAGATTTGCTCCTCAGTCTTTTTCTCTGGGGAGGTAGCATCCGCTCGTAGGTGTTCTTCTGGAAGGGAGGGCGAGGTGTGCAGTTGAAATGTGGGGATTCCTTCCTGCAGAAGACATGCAAATGGGGCAGCCCCAATGATTTTGATGTTGAGCACCTCCAGGTCAATCGGGGGTGTATGTCTGAGACCGGGTTGGGTAGTTCGGTCCCTTGTACTTGTTCTGGGAAATATTGGGGGGTCAGTCAGGGGCCTTGCAGACTTGGGTGGGCATTGGGAGTGTGGTCGAGGATGTCAGTCTGGGAAGCTTGAGATTAGGTCCAGGGCTTGGAGTCTTGGTTGTCAGGTCGCCTCTGAGAGCCCAGAGGTGTATGACAGTTGTCAAGTGGTCCTTGGATCCTGGAAATGTCATGGTGAGCGTCCTCCAGTTGATGTCGGGGTTTGCATCCCATAGCCAGGGGAGTCCTAGTACGAGTGGGGTCAAGTCGTAAAGCTGCATGACCAGGAAGTCCGATGTTGTCCAGGGTCACATGCCCCAAGTAAGACCTGATGGGGCTGGAGGAGGAGGAGGTACCATTGAGTCACTGCAGGTTGAGGAGTTGATTGAGGAGATTGTGGGGCAGGTCAAGGGCATTGCTGACAAAGACCCTGGTGGCCCTGCTGTCAATGAGGGCTGATAATGGTCCCAGGGCACTGTCCAACCTGGCATTGATGACAAAGAATTGCGATAAATGGAACTGGAGTCCAGAAAACAGCATGGCTCTATTTGAGGGGTCCCCCAGGGTTGGTTTGGGGCTTGGAAATTCAGGGACGTTGAAGGGGAGTTGCTGGTCTTCAATCATTGGTTCCTGACTCAGGCAGAGGGTGAGGTGTCGCCAGTTGACATTGATGAGCCTGCATTGTGGCTGGCCACAAATAGCACCAATACCTGCACCTCACATTGGCCCACTAGTACCACCAAAAGTGCCATGCTCTAGCACTTCCAGTGCTATTTTTCTCATATTTTTACACTAATAACTCGCAGCTACAGACTTCAATTACTCTTAGACCACTTTTTATGGCACTACTTATTCTTCGCACCACTGTTGACACTTTGCCAAACCTTGCCACTTGTACTCCAAGGCTATACATTTACACAGACACTTGGCATCAGTCAATCCGGCATAATGCTCTTAGCCAGTGGCAGCACTTACAAGGTGAAATAATAAAGTATTTCTATGACAGCATCATTATGGACCCTTTTTACTATACAATTCAATTCACCGCATTCACTTACATTTTTATCAGTTCACCACCCTCTAGCAGCGCTTAACCTCTTAGCATCGGCTAACTTTCTTTACTATAAATACTTACTTTTTGTTAGTAGTATGAGGAATCAATTTGGCAGTAGAAATCGTATCCCAACATTTTGGTCACTATATGCAACAGACTACCTCTTGTTGACCATGTCAAGCAAGAGGACTCTGCTCTAGTTTTCTATCTCTCTTTCTCTCTAGCGCCTTGCAACTACAGCTTGGCTTTTGTGCTTAGATCTGCTAAGCAATCTCATTCTTTTATGATCACATTCTAGATGCTAATACTTAGTGCCTCTTAGCAACCCTCTCTCACACCTCTTAGTGCCTTCCTTAGCGACTTTCCTGCACCTCTTAGCACCTTTCTTAGTGACTTTTCCATGCTCTTAGCACTCCCCCTTAGTGACTTTTAGTGCTCTGTAGCCATGCTTTGGAGCCTTATGCAAGTGCCTCCAATCACCCACTTTTCTTGCCACCAACCTCTTGTCTACCGTGTGTTCTCTGAGACCTGTCTGGGACTCTCTCATACACTTAGCATGCCCAAAGCTATATCAGCTAAGTAGCTGTACTAGTGATAGTCCATGCAGCACCCAGCTTAATTTAGGCGTCATCAACGTGGGGGTTGGTGTTCTGGAGCCAGGGGAGCTCCAGGATCAGGGGTGTGGAGAGGTGGAGTTTGGTTACCAGCATCCAGAGAGTGTGAGTTTGTCTGTTGGTGAAGGTAATGGGCATACACATGAAATAAGTGATATTTCTGGCCATGGAGGTGTCTCCATCGAAGAGGCAAAGTCAGATGAGGATTGGGAGTAGTTGGGCAGGTTCTGGGGCAAAGGACCAGGCCTTGTCAATAAAGTTGTCTGTGGCACTACTATCGACAAGGGTGTTGAGGGGGTCTCTGGAGGGGGTGATGTGGGTTTTCAGGATAAAGAAGTGCAAGGAGTAGTGTAGTACTGATAGTTCTGGGGCTTTCTTGAAGTCTTAGAAAGTTTCCTCTAATCCAAACTAGTACTTGATGATAAGGTTGATGTATTGAGTGCTTTACAGAATATCAAATACCCTGCAAGGCAGAAGAAGGTTCTCAATAAACTCCAGCCTAAGTAGTTCACTCCCTGGGAACTACCGAGCCTTTGTCTACCAATAGACTTCCAATAAAAGGTGTTCAATAAATTTTAGCCTAGGTGATTCACTCCCTGGAAACCACTGAGCCTTTGCCTATCAAATGCCTGTCTATTCTCTACTAAACTTGGGCTATTTATACTGTTTTTCTGGTGCACAGACCACTATCTACACCTGACTCTTTGTTGTAAACTCCCCAGCCTCTGGAATATATTTGATAGTCTAATTTCCCTTTTGGAAGGCCTGTTTCAATGCCACCAGTTCCACCATTCAACTTCTTGTTCCACCATTCCTCCAGATGTCTCTGATTGCCACTTCCCCATTTGCTTCAGCTCCATTTAGCACAATTCCATTTATAAATCCTTCTTTCCCCTTTTAGTGCTTCCCTGCATTCCATGCTTCTTTTCTTTCCCCTTTCAGTTGTGTCATTGTCAGATCTGATCTTTGATCCAGATCACCACAATTTGATCCCATTTTGTCACTTCTGCCAGCTCCCATGCTTCCCCTCCCCATTATAGTGGTGGGACTATTGTTGAGCTGATAGCTTGAGCTGGTCTCTGCCCTTTGTTCTGTACTTTTCTGTGTATTTATTGGGATGTTTTGGAGATATATCTTTGTTGAGACTGCTACTAGGAGGCTTACAGTTTTCAGCCCATAATCAAATGTTTATTTTGACTTCTGATGCATGGTGTGTCCCTGACTGCTGGTACAGCGTCATATCAGTAGGAGGGTAGATAAGCTGTGAGGGTGTTCTGTATGAGTGTTGTTGAGTGTAGGTGGGAGATTGGGGCAGAAAAGACGTCAGGGTTGATTCTGTGATTTAGTGCTGGGTCTAAATTGCTGGGTTGTTTTCCAAGTACTCATAGGTGGTGTTTTCTCCCTCAAAAGTCCAGGTGGCACGTCCCATGGTCTGTCATTGGGGGCACTCAGAGATAAAGTGGTCTTTCTCACTGCAGAGTATACAGGCACCCTCCCTTCTTTGTCAATCCTGCACATCTTTTTGGACCTCAATTCAGGGCCATCCCTTCTTCTGAAATCAGTTGGCCTGGAGGGCCCCTTCATCCTGTTCATTGGGGAGTTTGGGGTCATCCAGGTCTTCCAGGAACTTGTCAGGGTGCAGGCTGTCACCAGGATTGTTGACGGCCATGGCGGCATTGAGCTGGGCCTGGAGGCAGGCACCACTGCCAGAGTTAGTGTTGGGGGGACCACGACTTACCAGGGGGTGGCTGCTGGGGAAAGGGAGTGGGCGAGAGGGGATTGTCCAGAGGACCAGGATGGGCTTCCTTGTTGATTTCAGAAAGCCCAGGAGTTCAAGTATTCGCTGCAATCTTCTCAGTAGTGTTGGTCGATTTGCATGACAAGGGCCTTGTATCTGTCATAGAAGGGTTGTTTCGGGGCAGCAAAGGCCACCCTGGAGCTGTCAACCTGGAACGTGAGCAGCTTTGCTTGAAATGTATTAAGACATTAAGTTAGGAATGTATGCCATTTCCAGGGGTCCTGGCCCGTAAACATGTTAGATTTCTGAATATTCAGGCATCCTTTGTGGGCAAGAGCATCGCAGGCATCATCCAGTCTCGCTGCATTGCAGGGAGAGGGTCCTGCATTGTAGTAGTAATAATAATGGTTACCCCCTCCTCTTTAGGGAGGAAAGGCACTGAGAGCAGGGCCCCACCCTCCTCCAGGTGGCTCACCTGGGGGTCCATGGCCTGGAGGTCTGTTGTCCCAAGGGGGTTCATTCCTATTGGGGGGAGGTCCAGGCCTCCATGCAGGGGGTAGCAGGGGTGGTGGGCTAGGGGGTCATTCTTGGGAGTTGACTGGGGGTGGCAGAGGTGGTCAAGAAGGGTTTGGCGGTGCTGGGTTAATCTGTGGTGGGCCAGGTGCTAGGTTGGGTGCTGGGTTGTGTGGGGGGCATTCAACTTAAGAGGGTTGAGCTTGCATCGGGGGCCATGGGGAGTTCTACAGATCAAAGCAGGACAGGGAGTCGCAATAGAAGTTGGGCTTGGGGGGGCTGGGGCAGCTGTGGGTGGTGGTGCTGGGGTTGTTGTGGGCACAGGACATTGTTTGTTGTCACCTTGAAAATGAGCTCATTGATGTAACACAGCATGTTGTCCATGCTGGGGGTGTTGGCCCAGGGTCTCCTAGAGGTCACTGGGGTGGAGGTCAGGCATTGTCTGTTTGTGGGAGCGGTTCCAGAAGTCTCTGGAGCTGTTCCCAGGTTTCAAAGGTGCTAGAAATGGAGTGAGCCCTATGGCAAGTCGATAAGCCTACCATGCAGGCAGCGGACTGATTGAATAGCCCTCCCATGGGAATGAGAGACCAGAGGATAGCTGAGGCGTTCTGCTGTTCTTCCTGTTGTTGCTGCTCCAGAGTCAGGACTACAGAGGCTGCCAGAGTTGGTTCTGGAGGTTTCCGTTGAATGTGAATTGAGCAACTGGGGTCCGCAGGGTTGTTGAGGGGTCGAGGGGAGGAGGACACGTGAACTTTGTTGAGCAGTTGCTGCAGCTCCTTGTGGAGGTTTGTGTTGCACCTGTACTTTATCATAGCCTGTTCCAGGAGTTCTCCTCAAGTAAGTCAATTCCTGAATTCAACCAAGCAATGGTCCCAGTCCTCTGGAGTGCCTTCAAAGTCATCGTGTCCAAATTCTGTGAGTAATGCCCTTGTCCACTGTGCAAAGTTCTATGGCGAGATCCTGAGCGAGCAAAGCACCTCGTCTTGTTGACATTTGTACTCCTTGAAGCATTGTTGTCCCATTGGCAATGGAGGGGTCTGTGTGGGTGGGGTGGTGGCCAGGTAGTGTTGAGGGGGGTAGTCGTAGTTGGAAGGTCTGCGGGGTTGAGGGGCAGGGTGTTGGTAACTGTAATATGGAATGGGGGCAAAGGGACCTTTGCTGGGAGGGATCAGGCGAGGTCCACTGGGGATGGGTGGGGTCTCTGGTAGACCACCAGAGATGCTCTGATGGTGGGGCCCCCACGGGTTGGGCCATGGCTAGGTTAGGTGGAGGGGCCCAGCTGGCTGAGGGCCTCAGATCATAGAGAGACAGATCAGGGGCCCAGTGGCGGTGGAGGTGTTGGGGTTTGTATGGGAGAGGTGGGTAGATGGGGCGGGGGATCTGTCCAAAGTAGTGGTCAGGGACCAGACGTCCATAAGAGTTGGTCTGGTAGCCCATGGGGTAATAGTGTGAGTATATGTAGCCATCAAAAACGGTGTAAGGAGAGAGTTTTGATATTATATCAGGTTCTGCTGAGTTGGGGGCTTTCCAGGAAAGCAACACTCTTACAAGGTGGACTTGATCTACGTGTACTCAGGTGTCTGGAACTCCAGACTGAGCTCCAGTGTTCAAGACGCAAACAGGGGATTCCTGGGATAAGCGACTTAGTCCGGGAATTGGGTGAATTCAAAGAAAATTAAAGAGGTTGAGTTGAGTCGAGAACCAGAGGTTCTAGGATGAGACCTGGTTAGTGAAGTTTAAGTCATGAGGTGCATACCAATCTTAAGAGCACACAAACAAATTGAGTGTGCCAGTTGAAGCGTGTCAGCCAAGTGTACCAGTCAGTGCATACCAGTCAATCAAAGGGCACGCAAACAATCAAATGTAATATCAAGACTAGTGAATACAAGGGAGGGTTACTCTATAAGTACTACAGGATTCTGAGATATCTGGGGTAAGTTCCAGGAGGCATTGAGTAATGGGAAGAGAACTGTATCCTGGGTTTTGTGCAGGTGGGATGCACAATCAATTGGCATGGAGGTGGGCCATGATGCATGATGCATGATGGCCGGGTTGAATGGCATGATCCAATCATTGATTGCAGGGTGGTGGTTGTGCTGCCAAGTAGTCCCAGGGTCTGTGATGCAGGGTGGTCAGGGTACTGTGTGATGGCAGGCCTTGATGCTTGTGATGGTGGTGTCGGTGGTTTTGATGGTGGAGGTTGTGTTGTGGGTTCAGAGGAGGGGTTCTGGGTGGGGTTCCAGGAATGCTCTGGGGGGGTCCTGGATAGGAGGGGTTCTGAATAGGAGGGGTTGTGACAATAATGTTCCTTAATGCGCTCAGCCTGAGTAGAAGCCTATCAGCAGGTAGTGTGTCCAGGTCAAAGGACATGGAGTTAAGTGGAGCATAGTCTGAGGGTTCATCAAAAGCTGTGGAGTCAGTTGAGGCACAGGCTGAGGATTTGTCACAAGAAGAAAGAGTAGATGTGTCATCTCTGCAGCAGAACAAGGAGAAGTCCCAAGCTTAACCAAGTCAGTGAAGATAGTAGAGTACAAGCATGTGCAGAGGTCCCCAAGCTTGGACATATCAGATATCCATGTAATCTCCCAAATACCTGCCCAACCATCCATTAATGAGGAGATGCACTAGCATTTGCAGGAAGCCCTGGCATCTGAGCACCAGATAAACTTACAGTTGTAGTACACATGAGAGGAACTTCTGCAGGAACAGTGCACTCAGGAGGCCATGCAAAAAGAGTAGAACATGGTGATTTGCAACAGGAACAAAGTATTTGGAGACAGGGACATGTAGCAAATGAACATACCTCTAGTCAAGCATGAAAATATTGGCCTTAACTATGCCCAGATCTACTTGATGAGGTAATATTATGTTGCCACACTGTGCAGAAGATTGAGCAAGTTTGAAGGTCAAAAACACTTCATGTACACAATCCTTTCCACATGAAGTGAAATCAAGCTTGTTAGGCTCACAGCATACTATATGTTTGACAACAATGAACTTTGCATTCCACTCCACCTCTTTTGAAACATCTGAGTAAGTCCAAACTTTGTCAAACCATTGATTTTCATGAGTATGAAATGTGGTGACAAGAATTCCTTGTCCATCAAAAGCTTTTGTTGTGAGATGTTTCTGATTGTCACAATGCATATAGCTCCTGACTCAAGGTCAATGAATAAGCAAAACAAAAGGTCAAAATATACAAAAAAATAAGACAGGTGGGTCTGATATAATACAGCACATTTGAGTACCTCTCCATCATCTGGCAAATCCTCTGATGAGTCATTGCATGCATCTTGATCTCAGAGAGGTGGTGGGAAGATGTGTGAGGGTGCCACAATCTGATCTCATAGTAGTGCTCCATGTAGTAGTAAATTGAGAATGAAAAGACATGTTGTGTGTCTTTGAACATATGTCTTGCTGGTGCAAAGAACAAACTCTTAGTCTGTAAAAGCATCTGAAAACATTGAAGTCTGTAATATCATTATTCAAAAACATTATTGATCTAGTCTGGTCCCACCTCTGCACCTTCAGAAGTGCTACCACCTGCTTCATGTATCCCATGTCCAGAGGAAATAGCATCCAGAGAGCACTCTAGATGATAGCTCATTAATGCACAGTAGCTGCTTAAACAGCAAATGTCTTGTTGGAAAGTGTCATAGTGCAACAAGACATCTCTGCCATCATACTTAGAGGGAGGAGACTATAAAGGGGCACAGGAGGGAGCAAAGAAGGATATAAAGAATGAAATAGAGGGATAGCACAGAGAAGTCTGGAGTGGAGGAGACATTAAATTGTGTAGTATGTGCCTTGGTTTGAGAGAACAAAACTTATAAATGCCTCTGCTTAGGCAAGGAGATACTTGGAATCATCACTTCAATAACATGGTGGTGGCAACCTGGATTTGTCATGAACACATCAATGAGGGATAGAGAAATAGTGATGGCAGACAACCATAAAAAAACACATATAATTTGGAGTCAGAATCTGAAGTAGTATGGGAATCCAAATTACTATCAGAAGAGTCTGAATAGAAATATTTAGCTTTGAGCATAGCCCATTGTTGCTCAATGTTAAGCTGTGGCATATTAATGATTAGTTTTAATGATGGCCTGTTGTAAGACAGACTATCAAATTCAGTAATTGCCATGATCTAGTAAATTAATGATTTGTTGCCATATCTCTATTGTGCAGGATAAAAGACCTACACTGGCTCAAAAAACTGCCCCAATGTTTGGCCTTTTTGAAAAGATTCACATGGTGTGCAACAATTATGTAAGCAAAAAATAGTAGAAGTAGAAATTCACATGACATACAACTACATCCTGGCTTCATAATGACGTATGAATCATGTGATTTGGACCATCATGCAACCTGTTTCTGCTGCCAATCGCTCTTCTGTTGCTTCTCTCCTCAATGAGGGGTATTCTCAGCATCAAATCCAAGCAAAAACTGGCCTGGGAAAGGGCACTGTGGGAAGGATCAGCAAAGAGTTGGAGAGCAACAAAGAGAATCATCCTGGAGGTCGTCCTTCCAAGCTTACAGCATGTGACAAACAGTTTATTATTCGTCAAATTACTACTGGGAAGCTGGATAATGCTGTTCAAGCTACACAGTTTATTAATTCTGTCATCTCTGGTTGTGTCAATCCTCAGACAGTCAGAAATGCATTGAAGAAGGCAAACTTTTGCTCAGCAACAAAGAAGAAAGTTCCTATGCTCAAGGCTGCTTATCGTGCAAACCGGCTCAAATTTGCTCAGTATCATGAAAACTGGACAGAGGAGGATTGGAAAAGGGTTTTGTAGAGTGATGAGACAAAGATTAATCAGATTGTATCAGATGGGAAGGTATATATATGGGAAAATTCCAGAAGAACCACTATCTGACCACATCACTATACCAACTGTCAAGCATGGAGGAGGAAACAATTTAATAGTATGGGGCTGCATGGGTTGGAATGGAGTAAGGAAGCTCATAGAAGTTCAGGGGAAGATGGATGCTGCACAGTATTGTGAGATTTTGGATGAGGGAGTGTTGGAAAGCTTTGAGAAGTTGGAAATGGAGGAGGAAGGACGATATTTTTAGCAGAACAACGACCCAAAACACACCTCCAAATGGGCAACAACCTGGTTTTCTGATAACAACATCATTGTGATATCCTAGCCTGCCCAACAGCAACAAAGAAGAAAGTTCCCATGCTCAAGGCTGCTCATCATGCAAACTGGCTCAAGTTTGCTCAGTATCATAAAAACTAAACAGTGGAGGATTGGAAAAGGGTTTTGTGGAGTAATGAGACAAAGATTAATTGGATTGGATCAGATGGGAAGGTGTATATGT
>QGOA01007016.1:0-16495 GCA_003313075.1 Termitomyces sp. MG16
AGGCAATACTAACAAAGAACTACGCATCTGGGGTTGAATATGGTGGATCCTTCGACAATGACATATGTATACCTTGCATCCTTGGCAAGCGTCCTGCTAGACCTTTTGATCACCACAATCACCGTGCTTCTGCGGTTTGCGAGCTTTTACATATGGATTCATGCGGCCCTTTTCCGATATCATTCTCTAATGGTCGTGCTAACCACTTCCATTCCATACTTGATGACTGCTCAAACTTTGGTAGCACAGTTTTATTATCATCTCGCAATCAAGCTGTCTCACATTTCAAACGTGTTGAGGCCTCCTGGGAACTAAAGTCTGGAAATCGTGTCTGTGCGGTACATTCAGACAATGCGAAAGAATTTGTTTCTAGAGAATTACACGATTATTTAACCTCTCAGGGAATTACTCATCAAACAACTGCACCATATGCGCATCAGCAAAACGGTAAGGCTGAGCGATATATTCGGACAATTGAGGATACTGCCCAGGCTATGATGGCATGGTCTGGTCTTCCGATGTCTTTTCTTGGGGACGCAATTCTCACTGCTCAATATCTTCGAAATCGACTCCCTACTTCCACACTGCCATCACTCACAACACCATATGAAGTCATGGAGGGTAAAAAGCCAGATCTTTCACATCTTCGAGTATGGGGCTGCTGGTGCTTCATACTGTTTCCCACCGAAATTCGTCCCAAAGGTTCAGGTCGACGATTTGAAGCGATTTGTGTTGGATATGACGAAGATCACTTGGGTTGAAGAGTCCGTGATTTAAATGGAAAGTACTTCTTTTTGCGGGATGTTATTTTTGATGAATCGGTTCCTGGACATTTACGGCCTCACCAAATTCAGCGTATCTTGACTCCCCAGCCTCAGTCATCACCTGTTCCTGAATCCTCATCTCCACGACCTGATCAATCTTCACCTCGTTCGAACTCTGCTCCGCCTGATTCTTCTCCTGCTTTGGTCTCACCCATGCCTTCTTTATCCGATGCATCTCCACCCACATTCATGTCCCCCTTGACACCGCCATCCAATCTAATCCCTCGTCGTCCTCGTCGGACTGTTATACCAACAGCTAAAGGTTGTGCATACAATGAAGACATGGCTGTGCGTAATGAACAACTTATATGTCTTCAGGCTGATCATACTGCATGGACCTTACTCCCAGATCAAGCTTTTTCAGCAATCAAGGATTTTCATTCTCTAATTATGGCCTCGTCTTTCTCGGATCACTCTGCTGAGAGCTATGCTCTCGAACTTGCCGTCATTTCGGAATACAAAGCCTTGATGACCTATGGACCTGACCCCATTCCTTTCAAGACCTCACGTCCTTTCAACATTTCCAAACCGCCGGAACATTTTAACGAGGCGATTCGACATCCTGATGCTGAGGTCTGGCGTGCAGCTATGCAATGGGAGATGGATAGCCTACGTACTCAGGGAGTCTTTCAGGTTGCGTCTTTGCCACAGGGTTGTAAACCTATTGGTGTCCGATGGGTTTTTGCTTACAAGCTGGATGCCGATGGCGCTATTATTTGTGGCAAGGAAAAGGCTCGACTAGTTGCCCAGGGTTTCAGCCAATGCCCGGAGGATTACAGCTCTACTTACACTCCTGTTGCGAAGTTAACGAGCATCAGAATCACACTTGCCTATGCTGCAAAATATGATTTTCATCTTTTTACATTCGACGTAAAGACAGCCTTCTTAAATGCCCCTCTTTCCCATGAGGTATACTGTAAACAAGTCCCAGGTTTTCCCGAATCTGATCCATCTTCCTGCTATCGCCTCCTTTGGGCTTTATATGGCCTCAAGCAATCCTCTCACAAGTGGTACACTATTCTCCATCAAGCTCTTGAAGATCTGGGCCTTATCTGCTGTGAAGTGGATCATGCTGTTTTCCTTGGTCATTTTGATGAACCACCTGATCCTACGGTTCTGATGCCCCCTGATGGATCGAAACTTTTCATCATCATTTGCGTACATGTCAATGACGGCCTGAATGCCACAAACTCTGTCCCGCTATACCTTTGGCTCATTAGACGCTTAAATGAACGATTTGAAGTTATTGATTTGGGTCCGACGACACTGTACTTGGGAATTCGAATTGATAGGGATCGTCCTCAATGCAAACTTTGGCTCTCTCAGAGGGGTTTCATTATGGACTTACTATCGACTTATAATCTCCTTGAGGCCAAGTCCACTGCAGTTCCGCTTTACCACTCACTCCATTCTCTTCTGGATCCACTGCCCAATTCTCTTCCTGACATTTCAGACGAGAATCTGAAGCTGCACTATCAACGTTTAGTTGGCTCCATCCTTTATCTTAGCCTCTGCACATGGCCTGATCTGGCTTTTACGGCCATGAGCTTAGGCCAGTATAACTCTTGTCCTACGTGTTCTCATCTTCTCGCTGCTAAGGGAGTTCTCTGTTATTTGTCTGGCACAATTGATTTCACTCTACTGTACAACTTTACAGAACCTGAGAACCATCCACCCATACACCTTTTACTTCCCCAAGGTTGTGGCTTTGTAGATGCTGATTGGGCATCTGATTCGTCGACTCGCCACAGCGTTTCTGGTTATGCCTTTTTCCTCTATTCTTCTCTGATATCTTGGTCTTCTGTTCAGCAACGTACAGTGGCCCTCTCATCGACCGAGGCGGAGTATATGTCTATGGCACACACCATGCACGAAGCTATCTGGATTCGCTCACTCCTTACATTGCTCTCACTACCTGTTCCTACACCTTTTCCTCTCATTTGTGATAACAAAAGTGCTATTGACATTGCAAAATCCGACTCTACTACTTCCCGATCCAAACATATTGACATCCGCTATCATTTTATTCGCGAACACTTTCAATCTGGTTCCTTTGAGCCTACCTGGGTCTCAACCTCTGATATGGTCGCAGATATTCTCATGAAAGCTTTGCCACGTATATTACATGATCGCTTTGTGATTGGCCTTGGCTTGGTTCGCCATTAATTCTTACTTTTCACACTTCTTTACTTTTCACGTCACTTTTCTCCTGCGGCAATGGGGTTGTGTTGGACTAATTCCTATTGGTCACCGCATCCGACCAGTCACGTGCCTATTGCCACCTCATTCGTTGTTTGGCTTCTATGCGGCCTCAGTTGTCTTCATCATTAACGACATGACACTGAGGCTGTAAGTTTCACACTCATTCGTTGACAATAGCATATACTGATTATTACATTATCATGTAGTTTCCTTTTTTACTCGTATCTTACAGGTACAATAAAAATTAGTTGTCTTCATCATTAACGACACGACACTGAGGCTTTTCCTTTTTTACTCGTATCTTACAGACCCGGGACTACATATGACATTATTGAACCTACCATTGTTGCATCCCCAGATCCCACACTGCCTAGTGCAGAGAGTGGTGACTAAGACAGGGATGACTAGACAGCTGCCCCTCTGGTTGAGCCTCAGTGGTCAGCATGCTTAGTCACAAAGAGATGTGACATCCCTGAAACATGCAAGTTGAACCTGCACAATGACTCTGATTGTTTACTAAATCACTCATGTGCCCACAGCACTTCAAGTTCTGCAAAGCACTCCATTTGTGCAAATGACGCCTGAGGAGTATTGGAGAGGATTGAGGTATGCGCTGTGATCACGTGATACACGTGCATGGTGTGCCACAGAGGGAAGTAGAGAAAAAATAAAACTGTATAGTTTTTTGTGGATAACGGGTCAGAACTGGACAGACAATACCTCAGTTGTTTTTCCTACCAACTGAAGTATGTTAAAATATCCCTCACGATACCATAAGCCCCAACTAATTATATAATGCAGTATTTTATAAAACAGGTATATAGATCTGGAATACAGTCATTTTGCCTACCGACTGAGTATCTTATAAAACAGGCAGGCATGTTTACTAACCGATATACTAGCAGAGACGATGTAAAGTCAAATGCTTGTTATATTCACAGACTGAGAATATAGAAGAGACTAGAAGTCATCATATACTGTAGACAAATAAACTAGATAGTACTGGGGATCCTTGCATTTAGTAGTACAGCAATCAAGGACAATCCAGAGGTGAAAAAATAGTTACTGATCTGTAGATGTTTGGCTTGTAGATACTTAGTACCAGAACCCTTCTAATGGCTCATCAACTTCAAAAGATTATGTCTTATGCTACAGCTCATTGTACAGATTAAGACTTGTATTAATGTTAAATTTCTAGATTATCATAAATATTATTCTAAAGAGCTACTTGATATATCAATTGATCTTTTTAAAAGTACCAAACATCAGAAAGGTTTTGACTGCCACTGTAGTACATTTTTGCCAAGAATATTGAAGTGAACTTTTTGGTGTGCAGTGAGTGTGATAATGGAAAGTAAATTGTTTGCTGGTTCTAGTACCAGTAGAACATCAGAAATAACAAGACAACCTTACCTGAGCAGGAGGTCATTCACAAGGATGTCGCTCAAGTGAAGGTCAGGTCACAACCCCTTTGAACAACTTTCCCAAGTCTGATAAGTTGCCCTGGAAACAAAGGGTGTGAAAATAGTGATACATTTGATTGATTTGTTACTGGCTCAGATATCTCGGATTTATATACATTGAGATCGTCGCTACGAATAAGCGAGTCGGGGAGTAGAAAACGTTACAACAGTTTTGGTTTCAATGTTCGGCGCGAAAAAAGAACAATCCAGGAGTTCGCGTGGTGTTACAGCTTTACGTCTGGTTCAATGCACCACCCCTTGCTGAAAACTTTCTTCGGGTCATACTTCGCCTTCAGCTTCCTCAACTTGGGAAGGTTTGTGCCCCATACTTTCTCAGGAGGCATAGTCTGAGGGCTCAGAGCGAAGCTTGGGGGAGTAATGAGAGGCTTCCCCGTCTTCTCAATTTGCGCTTGTCGAACAAGATTGCCAATACTGGAGGCCCACTCGGCGGCTTTAGCGTCTTGAGATGAGTTGGTATGTCTATAGTAAGGAAACGAAAGGATAAGTCCAACGGAAATAGTCACAGTTGAAAGTTTGTCAGAACTAACCTTGGGATGATAACCATGTAATAATGCTTCTCCCTCGCCCCGAACGCCATATCCTCAACCTTTCTCTCAGTGAGTTTATCTCTATGACCAAACTCCCACATCACGAGTGAACTTCTGAACTCTGGGTCTTCCGTAAAATGGACCCAGCTACCGAAGGTTCGACCAATAACATCGTCCCACAAGTCGCTAAAGAGAGCACCATCGATGGTCATACGAGGTGGTGCACCAGTAAGGGCCTGGTCAGCACCATGAGAGACGGCTGAATATCCATCAACCGTTCCGAGGCCTTCAAAAATAGGCTTGACTATTTCGCGGAAGGGAGCAAGAACTTGATCCGGAGGCGTAGCGTCATTTTCAATGTAAGGAAGGAGAAGCAGTCCGGGCTTTCATTATCAAACCAGAAAAGATGAATAAAAGGAAGAATTTAGCAGTTGGTGAAACGTACATAGAAGTCAGGTGGTGCTCGAGCGAACATGAGAACCATTTTGGTGGTTGGGTGTTGGCTCTCGAGGTGTTTCTGAAAGGAATGTGAAACCAAGTTGAGCGGTAATGAAGGAAGGAAACGAAATTGAAGCTACGAACGTGTAGTGCTTCGAGAACCTTTTGAAGCTCCGTTCCGGGATAAACCATGGCTCCAACAGTCATTGCGGGAGCAAGAGGGTATGTCTTTAACACGAGTTCTGTGACAACTCCAAATTGATTAACGCCACCTGATTCAAACAACATTGCGTTCATAAATGGCACTGAAGAAACTCCAGAAAAATTAAGGCTCACCCCGGATAGCCCAGAAAAGATCAGGTTCTTCCTTATCATTCGTAGTGACAATCCGTCCATCTGCTAGAACAACGGTGGCTTGAAGGATGTTATCCACACCGAGACCATGCTTCCCGGATAGATGAGAGTACCCTCCGGCAAGAGTAACGCCGCCAACGCCTAGGAAATGCACGTTTCCACCGATGGGTACCACACGATGCTTGTCCGTCTCAGCGTAGACGTCGCTCCATAGAGCACCACCACCAACGGTGACAGATTGCTTGTCGGCAGAGACTTTGACCACATTGAGCTTGATCAGGTCGATCACCATACCTCCATCAGAAGACGAAGCCGGGTAAGGATTGACTCCTCCTCCTTTGATTGCGATCTCCAGAGGAGGGCTATAAGATAAAGCAAACTTGATTGCATAAGTGATATCTTGCGCGGAAACAGGTTGAACGATGTAGGTGGGTTTTAAGACAGCATTCTTCGGGTATCGGTCTCTAGCTGAGTCGTATTCTGGCGAGGAGGATGTAAGGACTTGGCCTTTGAAACCAAGGGATCGTAAATCGGACATTGCGCTAAATTCTTGGGGATGTTTGATTACTTGGAATTGTAATTAAAACGATGCTGAAACGAAAGGTATATATACGACGAAGGCGCGGCCATAGCTGGATGTGTCGACGGGTCTTATTGAATCTGATGGACAAATAGAAGCCGATGCCGGTTGATCAACATGGCCACACTAAGCTCAAGAAGCGGTAAGCTGAATAATAGTGCTGTGCAATCTACCCCAGTCACTTGAACTTAAACTCAAGAGCAGCCAATAGGCCTAACGCTCACTGTCATCATTTGTTCGTAAGTCATGATATGCCACCAAGAAGACCGTCGACAGGGGTCATCTTCTCACGCACTCCAGCTTCCATCAGGAATGACAACTGTGATATGTCTCCATCTATGATTGAGTTCAACTGATGAGCGCTGATGAGCCTTCATCGAGATTACGCAGATCCCATACCACCTCAGTATGGGACACTACTTGTCTATAAAATTGAATTCCTCTCAACCTTCTTTCCAGTGAAACTGCCGTCATCAACATCAAGGGATAAGACTACTTGACAATTGTCTGATTCGTCTGATTTCCTACGATAATGCCGGTCAAACTCTAAATTGCCCATCTATTTTTGTTTTATTTAACCACATGCACTACGTCCTTACGGTCTTTAGCTCGCCTTTCAACGTTGTACATTTGAGTAGTTGCAATGGACCCTTCCAATCCCCTTTCACCCGCAATTCTCAAGCAACTGGAAACAGGTTTTGCCCATCTGTATGTATCTTCTATCTTTCTATCCAAGCTCAGAACCCAATCGACTTTACAACAGGCTGGCGAATAAGTATTATGTCCTCGCTTCCACGGTTATGCTCTGCTACGATCATATTATCACCTTTGATGTGCGCCATGTCCATCTGCAATTATTCCGCGACCCTGAATCAATTGTGATCCTCATAATCAGGACGAAGTAAAATACATCTGGCAAAGAAAGAAAGGTTTTCCTTTCTGGCTTTTCTTGGTCTTTCGATACGCTACGCCCATCGTCTCGCTCATCAACTTGATCTCAGAACACGATCCTAGTTGGAAGGGAGACGCATGTAAAAACTGGATCTGGTTACCAGTAGCTATCGGACCTATCGTCAGTATGACAACAGGAAGTAAGTTCCTCATCTTCACCTTGTATCTGATGCTGAGGGTTTCCTCAATTAGTTATTTTGAGTGAGCTTTGCATTTTTTTTTGCTAGGCTCGTTACCAAAGTTACGGATCCATCTCATCTTTCTAGTCCTTCGAGTTCATGCAATCTATAATCAAGGTTTGGATGCGCAAGGACCTCAACTATTCTGGCTCTTTCCTCAATCTTCCGTATTTGCAGACATCTGGGTACTCTGTCTTACCTTTCCTATCTATATTGCGCAACTTGTTGTCATGGGGGTATGTGTACAATCAACTCGCTGGTGTCAAGCATATGTTTATTCTTGTTATAGTGGTCGATCCCTGCCGGTGTTCCCGCACCACTACCCCCAGGGTTCATTGGATGCATCCCTAGTCCAAAAGAAGGGACCGGCATCCGTGCGTTTCTAATCTATATTCAATTTTGGATCTTAATTTATATGCAAACCTCAGGTTTATCCTCTCTCTATATCGCCGCCCTGGTCTTTGATGCTACTATATTTCTTTTGACCCTTGGCCGAGCAATATATTACCATATTATCGGTTCAACGATCCCCATTGCGACATTAATTATTAGAGATGGAACGCTGTACTTTGCGTGAGTGAATTATCGCTTCTGACGCGCTCTAATTAATTTGGGCATTTTTGCCCTAACAGTGTCATTTTTATCGTCAACTTGACGAACGTTTTCTTATTGTCCGTACGTTACGTCTTTAATTTGTTAACTAGATCACACTACTTAACTGGTTTTTCTAGCTTGTCACAGTAAGCCCACTCTTCTTCCATCAATCACAGCTGGTAATCACTTTTCCAGCCCGATTTGAGCGCCATCAATGCTCCCTTCGCATCAATGTCGGTGTCCCCATTCTTTGACTAGTACACAGTTCTAACCTGGATGACCAACTCTCGATAGGATCACAGCTCTATTAGTTGCTCGGTACATCCAGAAACTCGAGCAACAAGACTCTTCTCATTCTTTACTCTTTCTAGGCTGATGCTTAATCTCCGCGCTGCTGCCGGCACCAATGTGATCTATGGGACGGATCACAACACCCGCCCCAAACGCACCGTCCAGACTGTGAGCGACTTCGATGCCGTAGGCCAAACAACGACCTTCCTCGGTCGCATAGGCGCAAACGAATTTGCCGTACCTTTACCTGATACGATTTTTGAGTCGAGCCGCTCAGAAATAGACAGTCCCTCCCCACCGTTGCATGATACGGATGTCGAGGAGTACCAGATGACTTAGCCCACTATTTCCTTGAGTGCTAATGATGACGATCTTTATTTATACGACTGGAAAGCCTTGACGGTATGCTACGTCGGCATTAGGTATGGTGTACGTGCAGTGTTATAATATATTTAAGTTTCCTCGCATAGTTATATGCGACAATACGTGGAGGGTTATAAAGGTGGGTGTTCACGTCGCAGTGTGAGTTGGAGCATGCCATGAATCCGACTAACAGATGCACCAGGCGACTTTTTGCTGATATCCTTGATCTGACCTCGAACTATTGTTCCAGCAGTGAGTCAGGCCAAAACCCTCGCCAGGACTTGCTTGGCTAGGCACGTCACAAAAACTGATCCACTCATGACCTGAGGTATATGCCGTTGCATGGCATGTCCAAGATCTGATCAGACTATAAATATGAATAATCAGTATAACTACTCTGATTGATGTACACAGTGTATTGTTTCTACATACAAACATGTCAATAGAAAGCCTAGAGGCATGCTCTTTTACAGTGTTTTGTCCTATAACTAAACCCTGCGATCGATTTTCACTGTGCATCATTGTTGACGTACCACTCACGCCACCACAAACCACACGAAGAGAGTTCTACTTCAAAAAGCTACATTACAAGGCCGCAGATAGATAGACCATCAGATTAATTACTAGGTGTAGAGCACGGTACAGCCCTGCCCCGCTTCTTATAGCGGCCTGCCGGCGGTAAAAATAAATTTCTGATGACGTATTAAGTAATACTTTTACCTCGTGCTTTTCTTGCACGTGTCAATGATGATGTCATCTTGCTCATCGCCCGCAAAATTAGCATCCCTGTCCATTGTGACCTTCCCACGATTCTATTGACTCTTCTCACTTATTCTGTTTTCGCCATCCCTCCACATGATCCTTCCCGGCTTTCACCCCCTGTTCTTCTGTTTCCCATGTGCATTCAGGCACTCTCCCATCACATCATTCTGTCATAAGTGCCCCTGAGCAGCCTGCTGTGCTGTGATACATGATCCTCACACCTTTCTCATTGTATAGCTAGTTCATAACTACTTTTGCTCATTGTTTTATATATATCTACAAATATTATTATTTTGGCAAATAGTCTTATACAAATATGAGGTTCCTGTCATACCTCTTTCCAGTGAAAAGGTGCTGCTCCATCAACAGTAACGGATAAAGCTCCTCGAACATGGCTTGATTTGTCTGATTACTGTGAACAATACCGGGAGGGTTGGTACAATTCTAGATTGCACATCTATTTCTATATTATTTAACTACTGGGAACTACGGAGTCCCAGCTCACCCCTTCCTTCAACGTCGCGTATTTTCTGAGTAGTTGCATGGACTCGTCTGCTCCTCTTCAACCCGAGGTTTCCAAACAAATAATAACAGGTTATGCCCACCTGTACGTATACCCTCAATCTTCGTATCCAAGCTCGGAACGTAAACGTAAACAACTTTACATTTACAATAGGTTGGCGGTTAAGTATTATGTCCTCGCTTCCACCGTTATGCTTTGTTACAATCACATTATCACTTTTGATGTCCGTCGTCTTCATCTGCAATCAGCGTCACCCTAAAAAACAATTCTGATCCCTCATGATATGAGCAGGACGAAGTAAAGTACATCTGGCAAAGGAGGAGAAAATACCCTTTTTGGCTTTTTTTGATCTTTCGATACGCTACGCCGATCGTTTCGCTTATCAACTTGGTCTCGGAACACGATCCTAGTTGGAAGGGAGATGTTTGTAAAAATTGGATTTGGTTACCTGTATCTGTCGGGCCTATTGTCAGTATGACAACGGGAAGTAAGTTCGTACCCTCCTTAACCTTCGCTGTGTATCTGATGCTGAAGGTTTCCTCGATTAGTTATTTTGAGTGAGTCCTTGCCTAGGCTCGTTACCAAAGTTACGGATCTATCATATCTTTCTAGTCCTTCGAGTCCACGCAATCTATAATCAAGGTTTGGATGCGCCTCGACTATTCTAGCTGTTTCCTGAATCTTCCGTATTTACTTACAGACATCTGGGTACTCTATCTTACCTTTCCTATCTATATTGGACAACTCGTCGTCATGGGGGTATGATACAATCAACCTCGCTGGTGTCAAGCATATGTTCATTCTTATTCTTATTCTTGTTATAGTGGTCGATCCCTGCTGGTGTTCCCGCAGAACTACCCCCAGGGTTCGTTGGATGCATCCCGAGTCCAAAAGAAGGGACCGGCATCCGTGCGTTTCTAATCTAATTTCAATTCTGGATTTTGGCTGATATGCAAATCTCAGGTTTATCGTCTCTCTATATCGCCGCCCTGGTCTTTGACGCTACTATATTTCTCTTGACCCTCGGTCGAGCAATATATTACCGTATGATTGGTTCAACGATTCCCATTGCGACATTGATTATTAGAGATGGAACGCTGTACTTTGCGTGAGTGGATTATCGCTTCTGACGCGCTATAATTAATTTGAGCATTTTTGCCCTAATAGTGTCATTTTTATCGTCAACTTGACGAACGTTTTCTTGTTGTCTGTAAGTTATGTCTTTAATTTGTTGACTAGATCACACTACTTAAGTGGTTTTTCTAGCTTGTCACAGTAAGCCCACTCTTCTTCCATCAATCACAGCTGGTAATCACTTTTCCAGCCCGATCTGAGCGCCATCAATGCTCCCTTTGCGTCAATGTCAGTTCTCGCATTTCACTGCCTAGTATCATAAATGATGACCAACTCTCGACAGGATCACGGCCCTACTAGTTGCTCGGTACATCCAGAAACTCGAGCACCAAGAAGACTCTTCTCATTCTTTATTCTTCCTAGGCTGATGCTCAACCTCCGCGCTGCTGCCGACACGCATGTGATCTATGGGACAGATCACAACGCCCGCCCCAGACTACCTCTCCAGACTATGAGCGACTTCGATGCCGTAGGCCAGACAACGACATTCCTCGGTCGCATAGGCGCAAACGAATTGGCCGTACCTTTACCTTTACCTGGTTTGGCGGTCGAGTCGAGCCGCTCAGGAACGGACAGGTACTCCATGCAGTTGCAGTTGCAGTTGCATGCATATGGTAAAGATACTGAGGTGTACAAGATGACGTAGCCGACTATTTTTTTCAAGTATGGGATTCGGATCTTTGAAAAGCCATACATACTCTAGGCCTAGATAAGGTACATTACGCCAGCACTAGGTATGGTGGGCCGCATGTATATTCTGTAGTGTGATATATATAAGGTTCCCCGCACAATTGTTCGTGGTGGGTTATATAAGTGGATGAACGCCGTAGTGTGTTGCCACTGCCAGGCTTAGCGAGGGTTTTGGTCAGGGCTCACAAGGCTGGAAAGCCAATGCCAACAGTCCAGGCTTGATCAGTTATTCCCACTACTTTATAGGGGGTTTTCGGACTGATAGATAGTGCTGAATGTTTATTGGGTCTAGGAAGGAAGAGAAAAACTATTGAAATCAATTGTTGGGTGCATTATCAATGTATTACAGAGTCTGATATCCTCATTCCACAAGTCAAGGTGTCAGTGCCCAAGGACACACCAGTTAATGATCAGTGTGTTATGTGCTGATGAGCGAGCACCGGAAGTGTCACAAGTCTGATGACTGAGAGGGTAAATATATAATAAAATTGCCTTTACTTACACATTTAGTACATACACCCTCAAATACACGAAGACTGAGGGTGAGCAGCTACGTACGCTTACTACACCGAACGCTTTACTTACGAACTACCTTAGTACACGTACTTATTCATGTGTGATCGAGGTAGGCTACATCAGTCGAATACACAAAGATACTCGTGTAATCTTTGTAACACAGTGTTGGATTGTAGAATGGACTGAGGGCTGTGAACGGTAGACGTTGCGCAGTTGACTACGGCTCAGAGTGAGACGTGTTCGGATCAAACTATATTTGATACATGAGTATTTGAAATCAACGTCATCGGACTCCAACTGGGCCACACTTCTCAAAGTCTAAAGACGGCCGTTATCACCGATGGCAACGACGACGGCGACAACGGCGACAACGACGACGACGACGACGAACCCCTTTCGCGCGCCCGCAGTCTCCTCAGACCATGCACCTGCAGCCCATTCTGGCCACACAAACACCGACATTGACGGTCTCGACGAGGAGCTTCCGCCGGCCTACACGGTCACGGCAGACGTGCAGCACGGGGAGTCGACAGTACAATACGGGCCACAGCGTCCATTCCAGGCTGCTCCCCGTCCCGTTCAACATCCGCCACACATCGCCGCTCCCGCTCCTGCGCGGGCGCAACCGCCACCGCCACCGCCATCATCGATCCGCAACCAGCCTCCGTCGCTGTTCCGCCAGCTAAGGGACGCCATCTCCTATGCCATCGACGAAACGGCGATGTACAATTCTCTTACGCGCCGGTCATCGAGCTGGACGTCGTACCCCGGCACGAGCACAGCGTCGCCGCCGAATCCCCCGCCGCTCCCTCCGCGCGCTGCATCCACCCGCCCGGTCGCGCATGCATCTCCGGTGTCTGACTTTGCACGAGAGTTTTACGCTGTTGGTGCGGGTGACTCGGGCTCGGCACAGCATCGACGCAGAGCGTCCGTGTCGTCTGCACCTGCATCTGCATCTGCGTCTGCATCGGCTTCTCACGCGCCGACGACAGTGCCCACGCCAGGCCGACCGCTCCTGCGCGACGGGAAGCTGCTCGTCTACCCCAAGGACTTTACATGTCGCAAATGCACGTTCTTCTTTCTCTCTTTCTTTCTATACAACTCACCATATGTACAGGCAACAACGTCGGCTTCAAACACTCCGACCCCTCCCATCCATGCAAAAAATGCTGGTCCAAATACGCCAAACCCTTCTCTGGACCACTCGCGTACTCGTACTCCACCCCTTCCGATCCATCAGCACAACAAGCATCGACGTTCCAGCGCCCCTTGCCCAACTTCCGCTCTCCACGGTCCCCACGCTCTCCACACGCCCCCGCACCTGCACCCGCACCTGTACCTCGTATCCACTCTCAACCACAGCCACAACCACAACCACAACCACAATCGGCAGACTACGGGTCCCATCCCCACCCTCATCCCCACCCCCATCCCCATCCTCATCCGCCACCACACCCACACCCACACCCACACCCACACCCACACCCACACCCCCACCCACACCCACACGCATTCCCGCTCAGCACTCTCAGCACGTACTCCCCCCCGCCCGGCGCACCCGTGTACTCCCCAGGCGACCCGAGACTCGGCGGCCGTGTGTGCTGGAGCTGTGCTGGCAGGGGTAAAGTCAGTTTCTTCTTTTTGGATTCGATGACGTGTGAGGTGTGTCGAGGTGTTGGGAGGGTGTATGTGTAGTTATCCGTGTATTTTGTGTGTGGGTTATTTAGGTGGACTGTATGTATGTATGAATGTAGGTAGTACTTGCTTTTTTGTTAATACTGTTGTCGTTTCTTGTTGATGGATGGTTTGTGTGGAGTCTTGTGGTTTGATGAAGAAAGCTGGCTATGGGGTGGTAGATGGGTGTATTCAGTGCAAAAATTGAGGTTCTCCTGCAGGTTCTCATAGGATCAACAGATTATTGAAACATCAGTTTAGTTCTATTGATCGCTAGACATATCTAGCTCACCAGGCACCGGTAAGCTTCCAAGAAACCTTGTCCATTAAATAGCAGATTTGAGGGGAAATTTTGACTAAACCTAAGTTCCAACTTTGTGGATTTGAGGCCTTCTGATCACTGAGTGCAGGGAATGATATTCTTTTGCAAAATAATGTGAAAAACACAGTACAAATAATCTAAATGATTTCAGAATTTTCTTTGAATATTTCTGGCAAAATTATAGAAAAAATATCTTAACTGAACTTGAAACAATAAGAGAACAAATTGCCATAGGAGGCTTGCTCTGGTTCTTAGGCTCAAGAATGACAAATATAAATAGCCTTCTCCAATCACCGGGTGCAGGAAATGACATTCTTTGACAAAACAATCTAAAAACACTGTAAAAATAATCCAATTAATTTCAGAATTTGATTTGAATATTTCTGTCAAAATTATGGAAAAAGTATTGTAACCAAATTTTGAATAGTATTTGGTCTGATGCTCTCAAATGCATTGGAGAGGACTATAACAGCCATCATTGAACCTAAAAACCAGAGCAAGCATCTGATAGCAATTTGTTGAATATCATTCTCTGGTTTTGACAGAAAGATTCAAATACAATTTTGAAATCTTTATTGTGTTTTTACATTGTTTTGCTAAAGAACATTGTTCCCTGCACCCAGTGGATCATGCAAACTTTGTCTGTAATATTGTGGATTTGATACTCAGCTAGATGAAATTTTTGAACAAAATTCTGAGCATTCAAGACAATCTGAGTCCTGTAATTGAGGTATGTAACAGGTACTCAATGTAAATCTACATATTGACTTGTTACATCTGTGATTGCAGAAAAAATTGCATCATTGTCCCAATAATCATCACCTCAGTAATTTTCAGTATGCCTGATGACCTGTCCTGAAGATTTACTTTCTAAGTAGTAAGCTATCTAGTAATTAGGCTCAAAATATGCTAGCTATAGCTCAGTTGCATAACATTGGCACCAATGTTGTGCAAATACAAAAACAAAGAAAAAAATGGGAATTTTATAATTAAGATATATGTTTTGCATATGCTGTCTATTATTACAGGGTTGAGGCCCCAAAAATTGTGGATTTGAGGCCAAGATGTGGGAAATTTTTGGACATGGTTTCTTAGTAGCTTTCCAGGGCCTGGCTATTTGGAATTATATTCAGCCATGTTTCTGACACTGTAGTCTTCATTGAGAGCTCTCTTGTTGAATCTCTGTTTGTCCAAGGCCAGGCAGTCAAGTTTTTTTTTCTTTTTGAGATAGTGTTGATTAGCACACCTGTTTCTTATATCTTCCTCTGTAGGTGTTTGTCTGTTTGTAAGAGTGACCTCTGGAGGCTGTGGCTCAGTCACACAGCTGGCAGAGGGAGATCCAAAGTGTATTAGAATATATACTGACAATCTCATGATAACTACTCACCTTGTTACAGTGGCTCAAAAAACTGTCCCAATGTTTCATACTTTTTGAAAGATGACATTCACATGAAGGATGGGAAGTACGTAAAATTCTGATTAAATCATGCAAAATACTATGGCATCGTAGCTACAGAATGGATCTATGTTTATGTAATCAAGACCAAAACTGATGGAGCAATAGCCATTTTAAAATATTCACTCATTGGGACAGTTTTTTGAGCATCTCTAATTTTAGTATCTAGTACTTTGTATGTCCTCCATTTGCCTTGATAACTGCTTGAATCCTTCTAGGCATGCTTTCTATTAGTCTTTGTCATACCTCTGGTGGTATTTCATCCCACTCCTTTGCAACCCTCTCCTATAATTCATGCACACCATAAGGAGGTGTTTCATATTGCCTAAGTTGCTCTTTGAGGTACTCCCAGAGATGTTCAATAGGGTTGAGATCAGGGGATTGGGCTGGCCACCAAAGGACATTAAAGTTGTTGTCCTCAAACCACTTGTCAGCCCTCTTGGAGTTGTGTTTGGAGTCATTGTCCTGTTGAAAGTAGTAGGCACCCTCCTCCATCTCCAACTTCTCAAAGTTCTCCTTTGCTCCATCATCTAAAATTTCCCAGTACTGCTCTGCATTCATGATTCCCACCACCTCTACAAGCTTTTCTACCCCATTCCAACTCATACAGCCCCATACCATGAGATTATTC